>JXPQ01032970.1:22810-33382 GCA_001014675.1 Ephydra gracilis
AAAAAGTCAACCCTTATATTTTACCTTTTTCGGCTGAATATGCTTGGACTTAAGAATAATTGTAACATCTTTTCTGAAGTTACGATTATCTATAAGCTGCAATGTTTCCTTGCATGCAATATCATAAAGCGGATTCCATGTTAACACCATTTCAACTTCTCCTTGTGCAGGTACTACTTTGTCACTCCAATCTATAGTCAAATTGTGTTCCTCATTGATGAATTTTGTTACTTTAACCTAATTAGTACGATTAACGAAGAATATTATGAATATTCATGGTGTAATTAAATTGATAAAACAAGTTGGTTGCTAGGACGCATTCGAAAGGAATAAAAAAAATAATTTAAAGACCAATTGCTAACCTCGATGTCGTCATCTGATGTATTTAGTACTCGTAGTATTCTCTTGGCAGTTTTCCCAACAGGAACATCTTCAAACTGTATAATAGCTTTGGCTGAGAATGGAGCCATCACCACAACAGTTGGTTCACGGGATTCCACAAGTTTTTTCGGTTTCAATCGTGTTGGAGTCACCACAATCTATAACATAACAACAGATAAGAAACTGCATTGCCGAAAACTCAAGTTGTTTTGTTTATAGATTTACCTCAAATGCACTCATTTTATTTCTCTTTATTTTCAACAAATATATATACGAGATTATTATAAATGCAAAATAGTAAATTATTTCAGAAATCAATTAAAAAACACACAAATATACATTCAACTAAAACTAAACAAAATACACTTTCGACTAACATATAAATAAGCAAGCGCCAAAATAATGCATCAAAATGTCCGTTGCGTTTCATAAATTTTCGAAGTTCGAATCTTTGAACTACCAGGGTTGCTAATACGTTCTTAGATGTGTTTAATATGTTTTGCTTAAAATGTTAAATGAGACAAATAGTCAAAGGCTGCTAAGAAAATATATATATATCGTTTAATATCGTTGAATATATAATAAAATTTCAATTATGCTAAACTGCACAAAAATTGTATTTAAATTTTCTTTAATACCACCAGCTGGAAAAATGTATCATTTCGAAAATTTAAATAAAAGAGCTGCCAACTTAAAGCTTTATTTATATAGAAAATATGTGCAGTGCAATATTTTTCATATTGAGCGTTTAAGTAACCCGAACTAAATTATTTTTGAAATTCTACACATTGATCAACATTACAGAAACAGATAGTATATTAAAGTGAATTAAAGCCATATTAAAGTACATTAACTCAACTATGCATAAACTGGTTGTTAAACTTGTAAGATGCAGCATTAGTTTGTGTCTTTACTAATAAATTACACTTTCAATTAAGGCGCCTTTTCCTTTAGCCAACATTTCATTCAGTTCGCTATATTCAGAGCATTCGACGAGTTGTTTATATTGAATTTGTATTAAAACATTAAATTTCTATGTGAGGCAATCTATAAAAATTTTATTGATATAAATATTAGCTAAACATACACAACAATAAATACTAGCATAATAAGTTTGGTACGAATTCATTGCTACAAAGTGCAATCGGCCTTTTAGTGATTGGCATACTTAAAAGCGCACATAACCTGGAAAGGGTAGATCTGTATCAAAATCATCACCGCGATCGTCATCCGGTGGTTCAACTGCTGCAAATGCTATTGCGAAACCTCTAAGTGATGTGCTACCGTCTGTACGAAAGCTGATTTGAATTGTATCGGAATATGACACGATTGCTGGTGGTTTCTAAAACGTTGCCAAGTTAGTAATTGTTATTAATAATGATTATTTAATTCTCACCTTATTGCCACAATAACGCCCATGATATGTTATTCGTGAGTCTTCTTCGGTAACACTTACATAATCGTAGTCACACTGCTCGGAATATTCAATTTCAAAATTCAGAAATTTTATACGCACACTGCTCTCTGGATCCGATTGAATCTGCCATGTACAATATGAATTTCGCTTATATGGCCGTCTGCCATAAAGCGGATGCGAATAAAAGACGCGCGTATGATTTGTAGCACGTAAGTAGCCACCGCAATCTAAAACAAATTATATTTAATTATTTAAAGCAAATTTGCGATTTATTGTATTCGAACACTTCACCTGTCGTGTAAGTTGCTTTAAATCCTTTTCGTTGAAGACCAGCATCCGTTTTCAGTACCATAAACATTTCATTTGTCGATGCCAGCACCGTATATGGTTCATTGCCACTGCAATAAACACCAAGCGTTGAACTATTCTCGGATTTGCCATCATATATGGCGACATAATCATAAAAACATTCCTAAAAACACATTTATTATCGTACTTTATACTACATACGAAGGCAAAATCAAATATACCTGGTGACTTTCCACTTCAAAATCATTAAATGTTAGCTTCACGCGATGTCCTAATCTTGTTTGAAAATGCCAGTAGCAATAAATGTTCCGCGGATAATCTGCAGGATAATTGGGACTGTAAACTATGCCATATGATTTAGTTATTTCAAATTTGCATTTGGTCTCAGTGCAATTATGCCGATTCTCGTTTAAGCTATAGCCTTGTCTGCAACTGCACTCATATGAACCAAACGTGTTCTTGCAGAAATGCTGACAACCACCATTGCTAAGGCTGCATTCATTGATATCTACGGATAAATAAAATAAAGAAAATGTAAAATCTTAAGTCAAATTAATGTACATACCTGTTTGTATGTGTGCCATGAAGCCAGTTCGTTGAACCGATTTATCCGAGTAAAATTCCAAACGTAGAATATTCTCTTCGGAATTTAACATTGGGGGTATTTTGTTGCCACAGAAAATGCCAATTTTTTTCAAACGATTGTCCCTCAGTTTTGAGTAAATAATCAGATAATCATAATTACAATCAGTATACTTAAATTTCGTGCCTTCCAAATCAAAATGTGTGAAATTAATGAATACAGATTGATTGGGGCGCGCTATTATTTCCCAGATGCATTCTGTGGATATGGGATACACGTCAGGAAACGATGGGGTATTGATTGTGTTGTTCGCAGTGTTTGCATTAATTACACCACCACATGCATCTACAAAAGCAGCGAGCTTAATAAAGTGACGCATTGCAGATAAAGCAACAATTACCTTCACACGATTTACCATCTGTTTGTAGTTTATATCCTTCAAAGCACGTGCATCTATAACTGCCTAAGGTGTTCACACAAACATGCTCACAGCCATGATTTGGAAATTTGCATTCATCAACTTCTAACATAAAAACAGCAGAGAATCCTTCTTTTTGTACGGAACCATCAGAAACAAATTTAACATACATTTCATTTGAATTGGTTCTAAAAGTTTATAGAAAAGTGGCTTTAAATAATTTGTATATCGAATTTATATTTAAAACTACGCGATTTTACCTGATGCTTGGTGGTAGATTGTACCCACAAAATTTGCCAATTAAATCCGCAGCTTCGTGCTTTCCGTCACGTACTTCAACGTAATCATAACTGCATTCATCATGCGCTTCCAATTCAAATGAATGAAACTTTAAAGCCACTTGATGGTTCTCAGGCACAGTTATATGCCAAATACATTCCTTATCGGGCAAATATTCCAATGGATAATTAGGCGAATCAATTCGTGTATCTTGCCTTAAGTGTATAATTCCACCGCATAGAACTTAAAAAACACAAAATCTGAATAAGCAGCCCAAGTTAACCTTAAATTAGTTGAAAGTATTACCTTCAAAATTGGCAAGAAATCCATGGAATCCTCTGGGTGCATTTCGATTAACATAGGTAAGCAACATGCGACTTGACTCGCTTCTTAAAGTCTCGCCAGTTATATTGCCACATAATCTCTTGATAATCGGCGATTTTTGCCAGTAGCCATCACGAACTTCTAAATAATCCTGCTCACAGTTCGGTGTTTTCAATAAGCTCTGCAAGTGCATTGTGCATTAAATAATTAAAGTTCTCATTACATATTATGATTAAAAGCTTCTGACGCCAACTTACCAAATGACGTATTTGTAAAATGATGCGCTCTCCATTGGTTGCAGTTATTCTCCATTCACAAGTCTCAAAAGTTTTGTCAAAATAATTCTCATGATCTCCGCTGCCGGTATCAGCGTCCAAGTCATTTTGCTGGTCTTTATATAGGTAATGTGGAGCTATGATTTCCCCCTCCATCTGTTGGTATGTTTTTCCACATTTCTGACATTTGTAAAGTAAATTTGCTTGGAGTATATCACCACGGCTTAAGCGCACGCGCTGACCAATTTCAATGCGTTCACTTGTGTGCACACCAATAGGCTGTATTGTATCCAAATAAACATTTTTGGAAAACGTGTTTTTTGCGTAATGCATTATAGAGTTATAATCATATGGCAGACCCAGCGAATCGACATCCTCAGGAGAGAGCACGTCAAAATTATACTCCTGTCCTTTAACAATATTTGATTTATTAATGATGATGTGCTTATCACGGTCCGAGCGTGTGTGCTCATGCCAAAAACCGATTACATGGCCCAACTCATGCACGACAATGCCAAATTTCTCACAATTTGGCCCAATCGATATTGGCTGGGATCCGTTACCACGTTTGCCAACAAAAGAACAACAACTAAAATATAATTTCTGATTGAAAAAAGTTTCTCAATGATATGCATTGATGCTCACCCGCAATTTTGAACAGTAAAATAAATAAAGTCTGGATGAACTAGCGGATCACGTTCAATGAACTTTATACACGTAAAATTTTCCCAATGCCTCATTGCTTGCTTAAATAATGCTTTATGTGAGCCACTGAAGATATTATCAATCTCATACGGTATGACACCATAATCCCAAATATGCTCCTTTTTTGCCCTAACAGCTCTACGTCTCCTATGCATCCGCCCATCATTGTGAGCATGTACAAATTGTGAGAAGTCACTTGCCTTTGACCTGTGAATAGACATAAATTGCATAAGATACTATAAAGTGATATTCAAACCAACTCAAACAATTTCAAAGTTGAACAACAATTTAAGAAATATCTTTGGAAGGCATGCACTCTTGTTAAGTAAAGCAGAGTAGAAACAGTGAAATGGTTACACTCCAATAAGCCAGTTGTTGCAGTGAATAGGACATTCGCTCCATTCAAGTCGGAAGCAATGCGTTCGATTCATAAAAGGCTTAAAGCATACTGATGATGCTGAATTGCTGCTGACGGAACAGAATTTTTCTCGAATTTTTCAATTCACAATTTCTTAAAATACTATAATTATTCAATTTATGTGCTAAATTCTACATTAAAAATGACAAACCATTAGTGATATTAAGGCTGATAGAATAAGAAGAACAAAAATGAACTTTAGTTATTGAAATTAAAGTATTTCATGTGTATAAGCCGGGAGAGTCTAGTTACCTTCGGTTTTGATTCTTAAAAACGTGTGCTGCTTGTATTCGTTTGTCTTCTTGTTGTGTTTTGCTTTCGTGCTGCCTGTAAGCATTAGTATGAATATCTTTGTAGGCAATGCAATTCCATTTTTAAAGCATTTGCAATGTCACGTTGCATTGTAATAAGTTTCTAATCACCCAATTTTCGTGGAATACGAAAGCACTTCATTTCAAACAAATTTATGGCATACAAAATTGCATTTATAAAAAAACAGGTAGCGACTCAATTGTTCATAAATTAATATATCCATGTTTGAAATGATTTTTTTATCGAAAATCGTTTCAAATCGTAGTGTAAGTACTTATGAAATTCGAGAAAATATGATACTTGCCTTCGTAACGAAATATCTTTAAGCCTCGTCATCTTGAATATATTTTGGTCCTTTTTTCTTAACTTATTATTCTTATTGGGAAGAGATTGATTCAGTTCAAATGAATGCAGTCGGCCTGTTTCCCCGTGCTGGCGATCACTTGTTAGTGTTGTGCGTAATGCTGCCGACTGAGAATTCAAAAGTAAGTCAGGTTGTTGCACTATCGCAAAATCGCCGACTTCTCTGCCCAAATTTATCGTATGTCGTTCCACATGGTCATGCCTGTTGTTTTCATTGTTAACTCTTACTCTGACTTTATTGTTTGGCGCCTAAAATGTTTGTTTCAAGTTTTGTTTATTATTTCTATTTGCTGCTTGTTCATTCCAAAGTTTGTGATATATTCAACTTACAATTGCGTTTGAATCGTTCGAAATTTGTTTGTGCACTCTTTTGGATGATGTCAGCGAAGCGTCTTTTTGGTTTGATCCCTCAAGGATGTTTAGTTCATTTGGAAAATTTGTTTTAATGAGTTCATAAATTATTGGGCTATGATGACTAGCATATAATATATTGATATTAAAATAAAATAAATAAAATGNTATTTGCATGATTTTTGTTTATAGGTAGTAGTCATAAATATATAAATATGTAGTAAAATATATATTTCTATTCTTAGCACCGAAAATGCGCTACTGATATGCTGCAGGACCGTTCAATTCAAAATCAAATAGCTTACTGAATGTACAAGCATACCTTTACCAAAATTTAAAAGGTTGAAAGACAACAAAAACAAATACATATATAAAATATTTTTGGTCACACACAATTAAGGCAAAAGCGGCTAATGCTAAACTCTACACGCTACACAATTGAAATATGGCAAGGTACAACAGATATACCAAAGCAAGGGTTCATCTTAATTGCTATACTGGATTTTGTGTTCGCTGCTTTTTATGTTGATGTTACTGCTGCTGATAGTGGCGTTAACAAATGTAATGCTATCTTCTCTTTTTTTTTTTAACGCATATAATAATATGGATAAAGGACAAAAAAATTTATATTTTTCTACAAAAACGATATATCAGTATTTCCTGTTGAAGTGTGAAATTTGATTTAATATTTTTAAACATCCACTTAGTTCAATATTAACTCACTTTAACATCCGATACCGCTAGTGTGTTCACAAATACAGATTTTCCTTTGCAAAAAAAAGTTAGAGTCGTTGACATCACAAACCACAAACAGTTGAAGGATATACATTTGTCGGTTTCATCCACCAACTTGTTGCTAGTATTTCTTCGCTCATAACTCAACACTAACCATTTATTATAATGTTTTATTGCCCTTTTGCATTTAGCTACCTGCTTGATAATATAAGTTTTTGTGCACACGAAAGGCACACTTCAGTTATTAAAATTCTTAATGTTGCTTTATATGTGTAAGGTAGAAATGTGAAATACTAAAAACAACATGAGCCCATCACTAGCCTTTATTTATAATCGTTTAAGATTTAGGCAGGCTATGCGTAGGCGCCAGATGCTTTTCTTTCAATTCAATTGGAATTAAGCTCAGGTACAAGGCTCCCATGTATTAAAAATATATGCTACATCGCATCTCGAACTTTTCCCATATTATTTAAAAATACATCAGCCGGTCTATGTCGGAAATCGTATTGCAGATTTGTAGTCACCGACAGAGGTTCGGACTTCCTTAGACGAAGAGGCAAGCAAATTTAAAACGATTAGCTTATTTTTGTTTTAATGTTAATTTACAAAATTTTTGTCAATTTTCTATTTGCCTTTATGATCCGTTTTAGGTCTCGACCAGAACGATCATACAGCGCCAGTCTTCTGGATGCTCTGCAGTTTGTCGTCAGTTGCGTATCGTTGTGTATTGAACGTAACTCTTTTCTTTCAAAAACACCCAGTGCATGTTCATCAATTCTTGAAAGCGTCCTACTTCACTGGTTTAATTTTTCGAAAAAGAGCATTATTACTCAATTGCTTACGGAGCCCAGCAACTCATTATTAGAGTAAACGTATATTGCCTTCACTTCGAATTTGAAGTTTTACATTTGGTTTCACACAGAACACTAGAGAGTATGGTGCGGTGATTATGAGGGTAATATTACAATAGTTTGAGCAGTTTGTGGCATTCGTCTTCTTAAATACAGGCCATTAAATACATATACACCAGTCCCTCAAGATGCTTTCCAGTTTCAAAATTTTGTATACGAAATCGTTCATGCAATTTACTATGTCACGGCTATTGGGAAATCGTTTGAAATTTGTTAACTGTCCAGCGTAGTATTTGGAGTGATAGTGGTAATTGAGCTTGATATTTCAAGGGCGGCATAGTCGTGGAAGCGACGACCTTGAAACCTTCAGTAAAACTTTATTTTTGAATGAATTTGCGAGCATCACATCAGCAGCTCAATTTTCTCTCAATTTCGTTTCATAAAATAATTTTTGTTCCTGCATAGTTGTTTCTCTTCTCTTTACGTTTACCGATATCTGTCGCTGGCAGAACGTGTGATTTGCTGATCGCAAATGTGCGGTATACCGTGCCCTTTTTAATTGCTGGTTAACGACATTATTTTTCGTTTCACTTGAATTTTTGCGCTTTAATGAAGAAATCTTCGTCTCAGACTATCAGTTGCCCATTGCGTTTTGACATCGACTGCTGGAAAAGTTTTGAAGGAAAAGTTCAGTATGGCAGTACAAAACGCCGTTGCGGTTTTTTATGTTGGAAGCTGTTTGGAAACCGACAAGGAAGTAGCCGATATTTATATACATTAAGGGACGTACAACCAAAATGCTTTACAAATGCTGTCCATCAAACTTAAAGTTACCTATTTCCATGCAAGGCTGTTGCTCTGGAGACTGATGTTGCGTAGTGTTATGTTTAGATGCTGAAATCTTGTACAAGCGATTAAAATTTTCTATTCTGCGGTAATGGAAAGTAGTCTGATAATTGAACGGCCTTGGTTAGTATTGAATTTTCCAAAAATGGTTTTTACACCGTTGCCATGTAAAGCAAACTTCGTAATATCGTTTTTATCATTTATAAGAGCGCGAGTAGAGGTCAGACTGATATTGAGAAGTGCTTGGATTCGGGTCATCAACAACAATGAACGTAGAGACAAGGTGTCTAAGGGTATTATTTACTGTGAAATCGCATTCGAATTTTTACCACTATAGTAGTATGTAATATGTAATTGGATATAGTAGATGTAATAGAATTTAAGCTTTCTGAGAACATTTTGTATATGAGCAGCAGAGTCATATCTGTATAGAGACTGTGATGTTTGCAAGGATCGCATCATCGGACTCAGTCTATATGTTGGGCATTCTCGTCCTTTTCAGTTGTTGGTGTTTTACTTACGGGCTTCCAAGACTAGCGTTTTCGTATTCGCTATTACACCAACAGATTTTGATGAATATGCTGGTGTAGTACTAGTAACAGGAGCTTATGACATTTGCTTCCGATTTACGTGGGTTCATAAGAATAATGCTGGGTCATCAGTTTCGAATAAAATTATGCTCATCTAGTAAAAAAAAGTACCTTTAGAATGTCCTCGTTAGAAAAAATACTACATGCTAGTCTTCCTATTCTACGGTGTTTAAACTCCAACTCCAGATGGTAACCTATGGGTTTTTGTGATAAGAAATATAACAGGCTTCATCCATATACTAAATTTAGCTTGCCTCATAACCGGCCTCCGTTACAATTGGTTTCTATGTGATAGTAAATAATACAGGCAGTACAATTGCTACAGCACTGAATGGGTTTTCCATGTGCGATTCATTAGAGGTCTAACAAGGGCTTATTAAAAAATGTTGGAAAATCGTATTATGCCTAATTTTGTTTTTAATTGGAAATGGGATCGGGAGAAACCATTTAAAATGTTACATTATGATAATCGAATGTTTGAATCGTGTAAAATCGAAACGACTTGTGTTGAATCAATAATTTGTAGAAAGGACTATGTTTAAACTATAAAACAAACTACACATTATATTGGTTGGCGTTATTGCTTTGGCTTTATTAATTAAAATCTGGTATTTAACTAACGTTGACATCTTAATAAAATACAAGTTAGAATGATGCAGTCGTCTTAAGAAGGCATTGTGATACACGTCCTTTTTCTGTGATAATCAATTGTGCTATTAAAAAGTTATATTCATAAATAAGTCGGCTCGTAACCAAAACCCTATATATAGTGATGTAGCTTAGAATGAAGAAGCTGCACTGGAGGTACTTTTAAATTTCATACGTTTACGTTAACTTTTATTTAACCATCAATCAATTGCATCTCAATTACTTAATTTCTACGTTTTGGTATATATTTGTGGCCAAACTTTGGACACATAGGTGAATATTGGCCGGATGGGATTCAAATAAAAAACTTACATCTACGATTTATCGATAGAGTCTCTGTACAAAATTTGGTACACTTAGCTTAAGGACTTCTTTCCTACTTTTAGTGATGGTGGTCCACACCGACGGAGGGACACATTGACGAAAAATTCAAAAACGTCAAAAAAATTATTTTTCATGGCCGCAAAGTGGAGTCGATCGAGATATCTGAGACTGTAAAGATATGAAAAAAAAGATATGAAAAGAGTATACTGAATATATCGTGGGTGAATATTTGATTTTGCGAAATATCTTTTTAAAGCGGTTCCCGCGCGAGCTCACAATCGAAGAAAGCCAATAACGAATTGCTCCATGCTAAATATATTACTTATAATATTGTAATTGCTCAATGTGAACTTAATAATATTGCATTGTACATACATCTCATGTATAAATACAATAGAAGTTGGCGGTATGACTGTTTAATACTCGAGTACTGTTAGACCTAT
>JXPQ01033032.1:0-10539 GCA_001014675.1 Ephydra gracilis
GAGTGAAATTTAATTTAATTAATTTAATTTAATTAATTTAATTGTTTATTCATTTTCATTTTGCATAAAATTTCTGTGTACCAGTATTTAAGTATCTTTGGACTTAACAAGTATATCGGAAGTATTACACTTAAGTTGTAAGAGATTGATATTTATTTGAACAGAAAAAACAAATTCCCAATGGATTTAATTGAAAGGCTTGGCAGATTTGGTTATAAACATAATTTCGGGCCACGTGCTTGTAATCTTAGGGCTACATTCGAGTCGTATTCAATCGCTTTAATTAACAGGACACTCCTTGGAAATTTTTATATGAACTCATTAATGATATGAATAGGAATTGAATTTGGGTGCCATTAACGTGCTTGAAAAGGTTTTTTCGGAACACATACGTTTACTGGAAGTGTATTTGATTTTCATCCAAATATGCTCAATTTTTGCAAGTGATAATACTTATGACATAGGTGTGCCTCGCCTTTGATCCAGTAACTATAACTATATTTATAGAACGTCGATTATGAATTTTACAGTTTTTGGGCCAAATAGGTGTACTGGACATACCTCAAATTTTCATTTTTTCATGTCCATTTCAAATGGAACCATTGATCAATTTTTTAAATTAATTTTACGAAAATTTTTGTGGCTAAATTGGATTAAAACAGCATTCATATGAACTCAATTATTGAATTTCATTGTACAATATTAATGAGTTTTGCTAATTTTGCTCAAAACTCTCGTAGCGGCGAATTCTTTAATTTTCGTACAATCATATCAATTTTTAATAGAGCTTTTAACAATATTTTTCTTGCAATATTGATGAGTGTGGCTAATTTACCGTTAAACTTTCTTTTAAAAACACTTGTTTTAATCACATAGATATACTCGAATTAACTCTGAAGTCCAGTCTATGATTCACATTTTGAATAAACGCCTTGACCATAATAATTTGAACTCAATAATGAACAAATGTTTTATGGTGTCTCAACGCTAGGGATTCGCATTTGGGTACATCAGGAAGCCTATCGCCTGCATGGTTGGTTCGATCAACATATGCACCAGGTTGTACTGACCAATTATGTAACGCTAAAATTTGAGAAAAAAAACAATAAAAGAATGTCCGTGCTTATGTGAATATAGTCAAGTACTTTTTGAACTTAATTGATGAATTTCAATATTTAGGCATAGTGCGAAAGAATTGAGTGAATGATTCTGAATCGCAGAAAAATGCTTCATACCAACAGGCGTCTTCCCGAAAAAAACTTTTCACAATTTACTTAAAACGTATTTGAATTTCGCATCTCGTGCATATGATTTATTTCAACTTTTAAAGACACGCTAAAAAATTAATCGCATGAAGCGAGGAGTTGCTCAAATATTTTCATTTGACTTTTAAAACATTTTTGGCTCCATTTCAGTTTAGATATATACGTTAGATCTTTTTAATAATTGCAGTATAAACTAAAGCCCTTGAAGATGAATAAAAAAAAAAAAATCAATGAATCAAATTTTTGGGATTTTGATTGATAACCAGAGCGGAAATTGCTTAAATTGCTTTTTATTATTTTCAGGAAGGTATGGACCTTATTCAAACATATTATTTTATTTTCTTATTTTTTTAACATATCCGACACTGATTGTTCTATTTTATATATAAGTAAGTATATATAACTGTAAGACATTGACAATATCAAGATAAGTGATTGGTGGGTATTATTAAGTTCCTTGTAAATGAGTAATGTATTTATCTTGTTTTTTTTTCTATTGAATTGAAAAATTAAGCGAAAGAGAAATTGAAATGGTTATAGTTTAATATTAATTCAAAATCTTAAAAAATTCTAAATTTGCCGCAATAAACAATTTTAAAGCTTATGCCTTCCACTGCATCTTTAATAACTTGTCACAACTTCTTTTAAAAATATTTTGCCTAATTGTACAAATTGAACGGCACGTAATATGAGAAAGGATTTAAAAATTATATTTTGAATTGTAAGCGAAGTAAGATGAAATATGGCTGCAATAAAATTGTACATTAAGTAAAATTAAACTCCGAAATTTAAGGTAACAGTTTCGCACACACACACAAAAAATAATAAAGTACAATTAAAAAAAAACATGAACGTAAACGTGAAAAGCAGCATTCCTTGAAAGCCTCAATCTCTGTCATTGCTATGCGAATGAAATTGCGAAATCTTATGCTATAAGTTAGGAAATTGGCTTTTGCACCAAAGACACACGCAAGCACAAGCACATAACAAGAGAGCATACGCTCTATGCCGCTGTAGTCAACCACAACAATGCCGCACATTCAGAAAGGGTCAAATATGTGTAAATACCTTAAGTTCAGCGCAAATGGCAGCATACTCCGGTTACCGCAACATACGTTGGGCATAGCATAGAAATACGCAACATTACATATGCTTTGTTGCATGCCGAACGGCATAGCGGCGTTTCCTCGCTGACAAGCAGTTCTGCACAGCAATGCCATTTATTTTAAAGACACTCTTCTGCGGAATTTTTATGTCAAAATGACATCAAGATTTTAACGTAATGCTAGCTCAAGCAATATTTACGTGCCATTGCATATACCGGCGCGCTTGTCCCAACGCTACGTCACACACGCACTCGAATATTTTGTTATTCTGGAATTTATGTGCGCTTTCAATAACATTTACTAATGCTGCCACTCGTGACCATGCCGGTAATAATGTTGTACATTGTACCTAGCTTTGCCAGGCATTTAGGGAGGTAAAGAGAAATTTTAGCACAGGTAATGTTTCGTATCAATTTCTCATGCTGGTTATTTATGCCGGCGCAGCGCTTCAGCTGATGCTGGCAGTTCGATTATATGCGCTGCTTGTTATCGAAGCTTTTGTAATATACAGCACCGCCCCAAGCCAGCCAGGCAGCATATTTTTGGGGTAATTTGCTGTCAATTTTTGCCCCCATGTTATTTGCCGAATTATGTTCATTTATGTGCTCTGTGCTAAATGCTAAGCAATAGGGTTGAATTTGATTAGGTAGTAAATACAAAGCTCGTAGTTTGTGCAACATTTTTAACAAATTTCATATTGAATATCCTTTACCACGGCCAGTAGCAGCTAATATATATGCTTCATGGCTGCCATTGTCGTTATACTTTTGGCATTTCCTGCTTATTGATTTTACTAATGAAAATTGCAAAAGGCTTTTAGTGCACAAGCAATTATGGGTACTCATAATAACCGCACTACGTGCTTAGTTATTGCAATTTGTGTAGTTTTTAAGGTAAGAAAAGGGATCAAAATTCAATTATCATGACCAGAAACAATTTTCGTTTTTATTTAAATTGTCTGGTAGGAGCAGGTTTGGACAACATGGCGTATGCATAATTTTCCTTGAACAATTACTCTTTGGTCGCCGTAAGCGGAAAGATTTATTCTGTTAGTTGGTGTTAATTGATTAAAAAACTTTTTGGCAGCATTTGAAGCGAAATTAATAAGTTCAGCGTAATACCTTTAATATGCGCATTTATAACGACCGCTTTCATTGAACCGAACATTGAGAATTACATTGAAATTCGTTAAAATTTTTGTGTTAAATTTGATTAATAATGTTACACGTCAATTAAAAGCCAAATTAATAACATACAAAATGATCTTTTTTTCAAGTAGCGTAAAATGGACCTTGACCACACGGCGTATGAGCAATAATAAATGAATCTGCGAACATTGATAAAGAAGTTTGTAATAAGTTAAAATTCTGCTATCGATAAGGGATGAACTTTTGACTTTTCAAAACAAATTTCAGAAACTTTCATAACAAATTAAATAAGGAGAAAATATGCAAAACTCAAAAGCTTAAAAAAAAATTCATTAATTTTCAAAATGAAACAAATCAAAACAGAAAAGTGCGATAAAAAGCCACTGCGTTGCACAGTATGTTGTTTCAAACAGCGAAGTTGTTAAAAATAATCAGCACTAAAATTAAAAATTTTTATGGGTAATAAAGAAGAAAACCGTATTTTTCCACTGCATATTGTAATACTGGCGTTGCATCTGCTTTGTAAATACTAAGAGCATAACCAAGTTCGTACGCTTGTTTTTTATTTTTTTCCCCAAAAATTTAAGCTTTAATGTGAAAAATTTTGTATTCATTTATGTGCAAAGTATTGTTCAACGTAATGTGCGGTTTAACTTAGGATGCATTAGCGAAAAAATTCTGGTTCTTTGGCCGCTATGCATCGAACGATATTATGATTACGCTTGCCTTCAATCAACAGAGTTGGTAATCAGAAGAGACAATATCTGGACTATACGACGTTTCAGCTAAGACTTCTCATTTTAATGTTTTAAGTAAGTTTTAATGATGGCCCCAACATGTGACCGCGCATTCTCATGTTGCGTGTCTGCCCGCGAATTGCGTTACACTTATGATGATGATTCGCTCAAACGCATGATTTTGCGACAGTAGACTTCACTTGATATCTTTTCGTTCGATTGTAGCAACTCAAAATACATGACACCCAGCTCACCCAATTCATACTTATTATTTGAAGCATAATCTTCTCGCTACCAGTGCCACAAATATCCAAAAAATGGAATAGATTAAATCCATATTCGTATGATTTTTCCTTTAACTCGTACAAATTTAACTAACTATATCAACTCGTTTTCTACAGATTTTGATAGCGGAGAGACGTAGAAATAGGCAGACCGATGGATGAACAATTGCATAGACGAGAGAGGCTACAGAGCATTTTCTGCTGATAGTGATTATATCAGTGAATAGTTAAAAAGGTTCTCGAATAATTGTTTTCAGTGTTTCTAATGTAGGGCCAAAAGAATTATCTATACATACATTTTATACAAAAATATGGTTTGCATATATTTTGCAACGAAAATGTAATAAGAATTATTAAAAAAATTAAATAACTTAGAACAGTTAATTAATAATTAATAAAATGCATACCCATTAAAATATTTCTTGAAATTATGAACTTCCTTAAATTTTTTTCCATTTTCCCAGCCATTCTTCTCATAAAAATTTATGAGCTTTGTTCCTGGTGCTGTCATTAAATTAATTTTTTTTTTTTTTATTTAACTTTTTAATGTATTTTGCATTTCAGGTACGCACTTTGATTTTTATGTAAACTGTTGAATTTCCATTTCACTTTTGTTGTTGCTATTTTAAGCAAATATTTCATGTCGCTTGAAAATTATTTGAATCAACCTTGTGCCACATTTCAATTGAAAACAGCGAAAGTGCAGATGCACTTCATAAAATTCACACTAGAACAACTATGTGTGTGCGATGTATTTTTAAATTATTACCAAAGCAAATATTTGTCATGAAATTAATTAGGCACTGAAAGTTGTATGCGTTTATGCTTGGAAACATCAACACACGATGACACAAAGCAGAAACGCACACAAATTTCTGAAATACCCATAAAGCGGTATGCGCAAGGAATGCCAGTGCCATTGGATGAGTCACAATGTCAGCTAGTCTAGTAAAAACCAAAGATAAAATTAAACAAATTGTGTTAGAATTGCAAAAAAACCAAATCTATTGATTCGGCATAAAATGCTAATTATAATCACAAATAATTATATTGAATAATGTAATGAATAAAATTTTATTCATGCCACAAGCAGAGATAAGGCGAGAAATCATAAAAAATACATTTCAAATGCCAATGGAAATTTTACAGGGAATTTCACCTGTTTTCAATGTAGTAGCCCAATGCTCGACATTCTCATTGCTTGAATGTCTTAAAAGCTTACAAAACGGTATAGGTTTTAAGTAAGGTTCGTCGTTTTCATTTATTAACGGTCTTCCAGTTAATCTTAAAACTGCTACATTCCAACTTTTTTTTTAAATAAGATTGTATGGAAAAATACTGTTTCGGTGGTTAACGAAATTATGGACCAGCACTTTTAAAGTCTTCTGCGCAATAAACAAATATTAACAAAATTAATTTTATAGTATAACGCAGAAAAATGTTTGAAAGTATCGGATTCACAGAAAGAACTACTTGGAGTTTCTTATGAGTCCAAAGAAGCATGTGTGTTATTAAGAATTTTAGGCGCACCCGTCAAATTTGTGCAGAGCTCTTTTAATGTGAGGGTTTAACAAGAAATCATATAGTTTCAATACTTAAAGCACCATCTGTATGTTAGCCTTTTCAGCGCAATTGTTTTAAGGCAGAGAAATTAAAGCGAAAGAATATTTCCTAGCAAAATTGACTTAAAAAAAAAAAATTACATAAATTTGCATACTTTGGGAAATATTGGGAAAGGCTTATCGCGCTTTCACTAGTTGTTAATTGCTCGTTAGCATTTGACAACGAAAGATTAGAAATTTCTGCAAATAAAAGCAAATTAAGCACAGCACGCATATGCTGTGTGCCTAAACAAAGTTCAAAATTCACAGAAAATAAATTCTAAAATTGCGTGAATGAAAAAAGAAAATTTCCATTTAAGTTTAATGGCATTGGGCATTTTGACAAATAATTTTAACGAATTGAAGCAATAAACAAAATTATTTATTAATTTGCTTTAGTTCATTTTTTTTCTTTTCTGGGTTTTTGCGATGCAAATAATAAATCATTCAATTTGCTGCAATAAAATATTATTTAATGTCGCAATTGTGTGATCAAAGGCGATTAATATGCAAAAAGTGTACACTAGCTAAACGTAAACGCATTTCAGAATTATTTTGAATTTTTATTTCAAAATTTTTTCTTGGCTCATTAAATTTAATTGAAAGAAATAAAATACATACAATAAAATAAAAAGTACATAAAAAAGGTAAAAACGACAGTATAACACACGTCGCTTGAAGAAGCAACTAAGTAGTTTACATTAATCTGGATTCGTTTCGTTAATTATCGAAAACTTGTTTAATTCCGATTTTGTGCAACATATGAGTATATGATTTCAATAACTCAATGGCACGCGTATTAATTGTTAATGTGTTCACTTAATACTGAAATTCTGTTTAATTTAAATGTGAACTTTCCATAATTAAGTAGTAAGACATCCAGTAGGAACACATGGTGGTACTTCTATTTGACATACACTTAATCTCATGTTTGGTACACATATTCAATATATATTCACATATTCGTAAAATTAAAATGGTAACTATGCATAATTCCGTATTTAAACCTTTATTGACACCACATAGGTGTACTGGAGGTACCTCCAATATTCATGTAAACAAGTCTATTTTTGGTACACACATTAATTTATATATGTTCAGTGAATGAAACCTTTCTGTTATTTAGCATTAAAGCCTCAGTAGGGACAACATACGTGTACTGGAGGTACTCCTGATTTTCATCGAATCAAGTCCATTTGCCGTTCACACATTATTTATATTTATGCTCAGTATTTAATTTATGCTCAGTATTTTAATTTCGATTCAAATTCTTCATAGAGCCTATTTCGGGACTTTAAAGGCGTCCAGGAGGAAAGTCTGATTTTTAAACAATCATGTCCTTTTCTGGAACACGGTTACACATTTTAATTTACCGCTTAATTTTGAAATTTCATTGAAAAATATCAATTCTAACGGCTGCAGTAAGCTTAAGCCCGTAATTTTGAATAAATCTGTATTTATACACGTATTGATGGCTGGAGGTTTCTGAAATAATGATCGGATATGAACCAATTTCAAAAGGAGATCTTAACTTTTTTAGAGAATATGTGCCATTTTATTTATTTTATGGATGAGATTTTTGTATGTTATCATGATCCTGAAAAACAATCACGGCATAAAGTGTGTTGACAGCCTCGTTCATCGGCTCTAAAACGAGTTTATGTTCAGACATCAGGAAAGCAAGTGTTTGTATTTTTTGAGATGCGAAAAAATTGTGTGTGAAGTGTTCTTGCAAACCATCTGTTTTGGCAAAAAAAAAAATGGTGTAAAATTCAGTGCATTGCAGAGCAATTAATAAAAATCCTTTTGCATTAGCACGATGCTCCATTGCACAGGAGCACTTGGAGAATAATTTTAATTTAAATAGAAGTTATGAATTGGAGACTCGTAAATAAATGTTTAGGCCTGTACAGTTAAATAAAATCGTAAAATTGTATTTTCTTATCGAGCTACAAAATATTGAGTAAATACAAAATATTAAAGGACGTTATGAATAGCCCCTTTGGCAAGTTAGGTGCTGTGTTAAACTTTGCATGTCTATTAATAACTTTCGCGCAAGAATTTAAGTTCGCTTGAAATTTAATTTGCTGTTCTCACAAGCAGAAATTTTTTAGATTTCTTTGCTTTATTAAAATTTAATTTTTATTTCATTTTTGTTTTTTAGTTGCTACAAAATTTCTTATTTATTCTACTGTTGCGAGAATCTTTGCGAAACTTTCTAGCAATTTCAACAGCCAATGAAAATTCCAGTAATTACTTCAAAAAGTGTGTGTTACTTATATTGCCACATTTTATTTAATTTATTTTTTACTTATTTATAATTTTTTTTTTTTTTTTTTTTGTTTNNNAATTTTTTTTTTTTTTTTTGTTGCAAAATTTTGTGAGTGCTGTATATGGTTATGCTTAAACGTGGAAAACGTAACGTGCGACAATGTTTGTCAACTTCTGACAATTCTTTAGCATACGCATGCAATAAAAGTAGTTACAACGACAGACATCATTTTTTAACGTTGTGAACATAATTGTATAGTGGTGAACTTTATTTATTTGCTTAGAACACGTCGAGCAACATTGAGTCGCGTTCACGTACGCGCTTAACGAAAAACAAATCACTCAAAACAACAGCACTGTGCGCACAAACACAACTATTGGCATGCCAATAAGAATAGCAATGAAACGTTGGTGAGTTTAAAGAATTTTATAGTTGTGCAGCTGCTGCGACCGAAAATTGAGGCACTTTGACAGTGACTGTTGTTATTGCTTGTGCGCATTGTCTACTGCAGCTGCTAGCGAGGAACATTCTTGTATTGGAAACATGTGTGGAGCTAATTAAATATTTATTGCTTTAATCTTCCTTTGCGCAGTGGAACACACAAGCATAAATACAGCGCAGACTGCTGGGTGTCAATATTCTTAAAGTTATATACGCTGCGGAGGGGTTCACTCACTTGAGGCAGGCACCAAATTTCTCAAAAGATGAAAGTGTTTTCAAATTTACCTTAGCAGAGAACTAAAAAAAAAATATGAAGCACATTATGAGCTAAAACTATTTTCAAAAATATTTCCTTGGGAGAGAAATGAGAAATATATTGGTTAAACGCAAAAATAAATATTAACTAAGCAGCTATTCTGCAAAACGTACCCGCGTACGCAATACAATACTTTCAAGTTTAGCATTATTCAAAATTTGAAAGTGATAAGTATAATCTATAGTTTTATATTCATCACTTTAGTATTTTGCGACACACATTTGTAGTGCTTCAGCTTATCCAATAACAGCAAATGCTTCTTTGGCCGGAATTTAAATAAGAAACAAACAAAAAAAAAAATTATAAATTAAAATCGATATTTGACCGTTTAACGCAATCCCTAGTACCAGCCCTTGATCCCATCTTTGCAACATTTTTTATATTTCGATTTTTCCTTGCAGGCATCTCCAGTAATGAAAAGTATTCCGCAGAGCTTTTTCTTCAGTTAACCGATTAGTAAGAATTCGTAAGAATACAAATCAATTGACTTCAGGTTTTGTTGCGTGCTATTCGTTTCGGTTTAAGCCAAATGTTCACGGATAACGCTGGTCTTGTAGGACTGTGTTTTATCTAGTAATTTGTGCTCACAAATTAAGATTTTTTAAGCGCATTGCTTCACGCAAACCTCTCATAAAGCCCAATTAATAATCCTTGTTGACGATTTGACCTCACTCTTTAATGATACACAACATCGTTGTAATCCATAACATATTTTTCCGACTGAAATGAAAGTGGTTTTTCCGGTACAGGCTCATTCAGTATTAGTCATTCACTAGCTTAATGGCTGGATTGCGTGTCAAGCTCATAAATGCCCGGCTCTTCTCTTTTTGATACGTTTGATTAATGCTGGGTCATATTTGCCTCGTTTGGCGAACCACGAGTACCACGCGCTACTTATAAATAATAGATATTTATTATTATGTAATTATATTACTTTTTAATTATACTTTTATCTGGAGCGAGAAGGTGTGGTTTGTATGTCATAAGGCTAAGTGTATATAGGCATTAATTTAACAATGGAAAGTGTTGATAGGTTGAATCTGAAATTCTTTAATAAACCTGCTGCGCCCAAAAGCATCCATTTATTGGAGGAAGCATTGTAAAATGCAAAGCAAGTGGTCTCTACGAGCAAGTTAGAGTTTCGCTTGCTACTAATCACTGAATATGTACAAATGTAATATGATCCACGAACTTATGAAAAGGAGGTCGTTGAAGCAAGAGCAATCCATTATGGCTGACAGAACATCATTTCTTCGAACCGATTGCAAGTACGGAAAAAAAAATCGGCCATGTGCCATTTGTTGCAGAAACCAAAATGAGAAGAAAGGAGAGAAAATTCAACGTGAATTTCGGTATTTTTGCACTGCCT
>JXPQ01033449.1:19109-35524 GCA_001014675.1 Ephydra gracilis
CTACAACAAATGAGAAAGTTCAATTTAGATAGTGGATTGTTTGGTAATCTGCTTGTAAATAAAAATTCATCAATATGACCTACATTCAGTGCAACTTATTTGATCACTGCTTCTCCTGATAACCGATTATAAAGAATTTGTTAATGGTAAAAAAATTTTGAGGAAAGTTTATTGCAGATATTCGATTAGTTTTTTCATATACTAGTAAAGATATATGTTATACTCCAATAGTGTGACCTACATTTAATATAATTCAGTTGTATTCAAAATCACTTATTTTCCTGCTAACCATTTAGAACGAATATGTTAATGGCACTAGAATTTCGAGGGAAGCAATTAAATAAATAAAAAATAAAAAGATACTGCGGCCAACAATAATTCTCAAACGAGTTAGAATTAACACGTTTCGCGCTTTCTTAGCCATTTGGCCATAGCATGCTACCACAGCTTTACGACTTTTAGTATTACAGTTAAATGGTTAATAGAAATTAAATAAACTTTCTGTGTGTGTGGCTGTTTGCACATGCTAGTCGCGCTGCTTGATTTCTGTAGTAAAGCAGAACGATTTACAAATGAAAACAACGCCAGCACGACGTCTCTAACCGGTATTTTGGAAAATAGGTTGTAAATGACTGACTTGGTTTTATTGAAGGTTATCTGTGTGTATTACCTGTCTGTGCTTGTGTGCTTTCTTTATTTTCGAAAAGCATTCAGGTTAAGTGATACAGGGCGTTTGCATGCGATTCTCTGCAAAGTTTCATCACAGAACTTATTTTGTGTATTTTACTTTTTATTCTTTAATGAATTTTAGTCAACACCATGCACAACGGCAAAGACAGCTGTAGCCAAGATTTAAATTATTTTTCATTAATATTTTTTGTGTCGCGTAGAAAGCGAGGAAAAGTAAAACGCAAAAGTATCATATTGGGGTCAATAATTGGTGAATTAAAAACATTTTTTCTCTTAAAATTTCAGCTTGTGTTTTTTATGCAAGGCAATTCTGTCTTTTGTTCGAGCTTTCGTTGATGTTTTGTTAAGCAACTAATCAATGTATTTTGTTTCGTTGAGTGCTTAGGAAATTTTACATTCTTTTGACAATGAAAGAAAGTAAAATTTTACAGCAGTTTTTTTTGTTTTTGTACTGTAAGCACATACATGAAACATCATTCATATGCAATCTATCAAACATTGCCAACACTTTCTAATTTTGGTTATTGGTGTTGTGGCTATTTTTATAGATAACTAAACAACATTTGCTAATTTTGCATAATTATGCCTTTGTGTCTCTATTGCAGATATTTTCAAACGGCGCAGTTAATGTTTAACGGCTTTTTGAAGTCTCAAGGTTACCCAAAGAGTACGTTCTTCGATCCAAGCCGAGCAAGTGAGACTCTGTCAAACTTATTTGATCATGTAGCTAAGCATCATTTAAGTGTGAAAATCGATTCGCGTCAATATGTAAAGCCAGCTGTTGGCTATGCCAAGCAATTATTGCAATTAGGCAAGGCACGCGGTTTATTACAATTCAATGCTACTGAAATAAGTGACAAATTAACGGATACGCTTAATTTAGAGGTAAGTAATTTTTGATGAAAACAAGGGCATATACATTTAAAAGTGCATTTTCTAGCCCTTACATGAACATATTTCGGTTAATGTTTACGTAATGTATATATTTAAAAATTTAATTACTCAAGTGAATCTGGGGTTTGTAGCGTTTTGACCTTGTGTACCCACTAATTTTATATTTCTCTCATTATGGGCTATTTCAACTTAGTGCAGGGTTTGGATTCAGTAATTATGGTGCGCAATTTATCCCTATGTTTACCAGCTCACCGCCTGTACTGGAACACTAGTGTTGAGATATCCAACGTAAGATTTTCG
The DNA here is from genome assembly GCA_001014675.1 of Ephydra gracilis. NCBI lineage: Eukaryota > Metazoa > Arthropoda > Insecta > Diptera > Ephydridae > Ephydra > Ephydra gracilis. The sequence continues at coordinate 20,994 of JXPQ01033449.1, forward strand.
TATCGAACTCTTGTTGTGAAGTTTCTATTTCACCGGAGTCTTCTTGACTAGAATTCTTGCGCAGGTACTTGCCCTTGTTCTCATTAGCTTCCCATGAACATCTATCTTCTGTGTGTCTTCAATTAATTTGGAGAATACGGTGGTAACGGGTTTACATCGGCCAATTAATCCAAATTGTTGGTGTGCGTGAACAGAACAAGGCTCTTCTAAAAAATATCAGCACTGTGTTCTAAACCGTCAGAACATATAGAAAAGCATTATTACGTGTCTTAGATTTGTTGATAATTATTGATGAGTTTGGCATTTCATAGGCAAGTTTGTCAGCGCTATCACCTATCAGAATGTTTAAATGAGCCTCATATAAGTATATTGATTTCTGATATTCATTAGCTTTTGTTGTGGTAAATTTGCTATTTATTCTGGGGTTGTATTATCCTTAGCAACAACATTGACGCCATAGCCTTCATCACAATAGAGGTTTTAGAGAGTTCCCGCCTTCCTTCAAATGTGCTATCTGATAGGTTTTTGTGAGGATACTTGAACTCTTGGATGCAAGGTAAGAAAGTAAGTAGCTCGGCTATGAGCTATTTAGTCCGTGATATCGTTATCATTAGCAACAATATTTATGCTGTGGTCTTTATCACAAAAGAAGTTTTTGAAAGATTCCTTTTCGAAACATGGAGAATGTTTTACAGCAGTGTATTGATGTAAGTTGCAAAAATTATTCAAGCGACTGCGCTACCAAAATTCTCAGGGGTCCTCTGAGCGCACTGTAGCAATCATGTGCACAGAACCTAATGGGTTCTTCCTTTTTTTTTATGTAGATAACCCAACAATAAGAACAACTGTCTTTTGATCAGCAGCATTTCGCAGACGATTTGTCGCCACGGCGCTTGGACATATGATGCTGGAGGAGTTTGCAAGAGTAAAATACCCCTGAAGTCTATTCTGACTAATTCTTCTGGAATTCGAATTGTTAATACTCTAGATTGCCTGTTGCCTTATTTGCGAAAAAAACGCATTTTTGCCTTGGTAACATTGCCACCTTTTTAGCTAATTATGGCCAAAATACCTGACGTCTGCAATCAACCAATCAGAAAGTGATAAATTCGATTGCATGTTTGCATGATCAGGAGACTGCATTGCTACATTCTGCATATAGAAATATTGGAATCTGAAAATAACTCAGTCTAATGTCAATATCGATTAATTCAAAAATATCTTGCATATACACATTGCCGTTTAATTCGCCAACAACCAATTAATATGCTTTCAGGGAATGCTCATAGAGACTCTGAAGTCTTTATGGAATCCATCCTTGGCAATATCATTTTTATCTGCTATCGGAGCGCTGGCACAAATCCGGAATATCTTTGCAGAATAAGGCTTGATTCGGATGGTAGCAAGTCTTTTCTCAACAGTAATGAACCCGCAAATCAGGCGTTTTTTACCTCTACTTTATTTCAATGCAGCATCTGCAGACAGTCTATATCCACAAGGATCCAGTTTTCACTACCCGGTGTTTAACCTTGCAGCTCCTAAGGCATGCAGTCAACCGCAAAGTATATTATTCGTGGCTTGACTATGTTCCAAAAATTGTTGCGAGGGATTGAGCGGCTTTGAGTTGAATTCGAAGTTCAATGATGTTTTGAAATTAGGTTTTCGTAGCTTGCATAGAAGTCCCTGGATTCGCGTATCCCCCGAACGACTCCGAGTTATATATGGATTTGAAAAATTCTATAACCCATAACAAATATCCTGAAAAGTTCAGAAATTCAATTTTATTCAAGAAGTTTAAAGTTGATATTTTTATTCTATGAACACTTTCCTAAGTGAAATCTTATGAAAAATAATTTTTTCGACGTGTTGTATTTTGCACTTTAGCGGTATTAAGGGATCCAGAATCTGAGTGATAGGAGTAGAAAAATACATTGGAGTGAGTTAAGAGATTTATTTCGTAGGATTTCAAACTTATCTCGGAACTAGGCTAACATGTGAGTTGATTTTTATTTTTTATCCTCTTGCTCAAGTTTTTAAAAGTAGGTTTAGTTATAAGTTTAAGGAAACCAATCAATAGTATGCACTTCATGATGTGTGCACAACATTTCAAATTAGACAAATGTTACTTCTATTTATGTTAAGTTCGTTTCACAACTTATTCATTTTCAAAAAAAAAAAATCATTTTTGCTTTTCTTGATTTCTTTCACATAAAACGTGAACAGGTTATCGAACCAGTCCTGAAAGTTCATCGTGCTTATAGATTTATATCAAAAACACCACAATGCGACCGTTACGTGCTTTGCCATTTGAATGCTGCGGAAGAAAGCGGCGCCAATAGAAAATCATCAACACAACGGAATAGTGCTGGTGGATATGGTGTTAGCCAAAAAATCGTAAAAATTGGCAGCATGGGTGCTGCAATATTTATAAGCACAGAAACCGGTACGCCATTCTGGACATTGTTTGGTGTAATAAATGCACCATTTAATTGTGAGGTGAGTGTTATTGGTTACAATGGCAATTAGTATTCCTTTCATTGTGCTCTTTAAAGTTCGCATTATGAATTTCACAAGAAGTTGGCACATAAACATTTACATTCTTTTTTATTTGTAGGTAAACTATCCTGTAGATTGTAGCGGTTTCCACGAAGGCGAAGCACGCGTAACAACCGAATATGTACACAACGAATTGTAACATAATCTAGATTTTTTTTAATAATGTATGCATAATTTTTGCATAATTTATATATTTTTTGTTTGAAAAGATTTAAGTTAGTGCATTTTATTGTTAAGATCGGCTGAATGTTAGTATTGTGCTAAGTTAGTTTTAATTTACAGTTATCTCAAAATTTATATATACATAATTTATTAACTGTAAATAGTATTATGAAACATAAATCAATTTCAATAAAATATTTGATAATTTCATTGATATTGAATACTTAAAGTGCATTAGCTGTAACATTGCGATTAGTTATCAAAGAATCGCGGAACCCTGAATTGAATTTTCATTAATACTCTTTAACTGCTACTCTGAGTTTAATTCTGTACTCATGCACAAGTTGTACTTTACTTAAGGTACTTCTGCGTTTGAAATGATCAGTTGAACTACAAGAACTATAAGGACACAGAAAAATAAAGTTCCAATTTGTCAAATAGAAAAACATTTTGTTTGAACAAAAGCCTAGTGCTGTGATCAACAAATATGTCTATAAAAATAAATTAACATTGAAAGCGGTGGTTGCGAATTCATAGGCAGATGGAAGTGTGGTTAATAATTTGCGAATAGAAAACTAAACTTCTTGATAATATTCCGATAAGCTTGGTATTAAAATAGCTAGAGTTTCAGTACCACATTATTATACATATTGCCAATGAAATTGGCCAACTGCGTATTATTTCTGGCGTTACGATTGTAACATCCAGAAGCTGTTTCCATAGACCTATTGAAAAATATACCGATATAATTAGCATCACCACATCAATTGGTTAAGCCATATCCGTCCGTATCCCCAAACTAGACAAACGGGTTTGAGCTTGATCAATTTGGTACACATATTCAATAAAAGTTTAGATTACCGTTTTAATTTCGTTAAGATGCGACCAATATTTCGGGTACCTCCAGTACACTTTTTCATTCAAAATTACGGATGGAAACCTGCTGCAGCTGTAAGAATTGACATTATTCAATGAAAATAATGTGGGAAATTAAGGCATGTAACCACATTATAAAAATTGACATGATTGAATAAAAAGCAGAGGTACTTTCAGTACACGTATAAAGTCTCAACTGAACGAACACTGACCATAAATATAATCAATGTGTGTACCAAAAGTAATCTTAAATGCATGAAAATATATAGTCCCTTATGTGGACTCCAATGAGGGCTCAATTCTGAATTATGCAGAACTATTATTATAATTCAACGAAAATTCAGTATTGAGTGAAAATATATATAATATAAATGTGCACCAGAATTTGGGAGTGATTTCATCAAAGTCAGAAGTACCTACAGTACACATATGTGGTCCCACTAGAGGCTTTACTGCTTAATCATGTATAGATTACATTGAAATTTTTTCTAGTATTTAGTGCACAACTATAAAATTAAAGTGCGTACCAATGAATCATTAACTCAGACAATAGTCAATACGAGCGCGGTACAGCGATTTTAGCGACAGGCATGTTTTCGTTACCCTTTTATAGTACGATTTGTGTTTAGCCTCAGGAAAGTAGTAGAATAGGTAACGCTTTTGTTTTTTAATAAATCTCTTACTCGTATGGAGTTACGTATTTTTCAAAGTTTCGTTTGACCTTGAGAGAGCGTAACATAATTGGACAGTTGCTGCATAGATGAATAGAGACATCATCATTCATTATTTATAAAATATCTACCTCATCTAACTCCTCGAAACCTTTTTCATACATTGAATAGGCCGAATGGGTAATACACAATAGCTTTCTCGTTCCGTTAGCATCCTCAATTGACCATCTTCTACTACAGCTTCCTAAAGAACCTGGCAAATAGCATGGATCATAGTAATTTTCTGATGTTCATTTTCATTATTATATTTATTATAAGGTTTCCTAGGTATAAAAATATTGATACGTACGTGAATGTAATTGAAGAATTATTACAAATTATATTTAACTCTGAATTTTATACGAGAGAAAAATGATTATTTTTAAAAATATGGTTTTAAGTGGGGTGGGATATTAAAATTTCTGTGTTTGTATTTGAACGCTCATTTTTGTAGTTGATTTCAAATAATCATATTCATTTTTAAATGAGAAAAGGTTTATTCTGCTTCAAAATATTCCTTTTTATGATGAATACACTTTTACCCTCGATCAAAGCATTTACTATAGCAATTTTGCCATTCCTCTTGAAACACTTCCAAAATATCGCAAACCTTTGATCACTCAGTCGAACAAGTGCCAAATCAAGACTGTAGGGATGATATGTTGGGTGCTCCAAACACCATCTCTTTGACGATATGTGTTAAAGCTAGCTTTATCATGCGAATAATTCAACTTTTGCGGTTTGTTTTGCAAATTTCACTACAGATTTCCGGAAGACTAATTGTTCGTGCATTAGTCAGAATTGACCGTCCTACGTAGCTCAGTCAAAATAGTGGCCACATGACCTATTCGGCCAAAGATATGACCATTTGACCATTTGCAATATTCAGGTGAAAACTTGATGTGTTCTTTATAAGCTATCCACATAAACTCTTGATTTTAAATGCGTTTTTTGAAGCAAAAAGGTCGAACTTTGAGTTATTTTTGTACAACAAAGGTCCTGCGCTGTTGCTTGGCGATTAATAAATTATAGCGTATCCAACGAGAAAATTTTTGACAGCTAAATGTTCATGGGAATGTGTAGAAGTGGAACTAGTCTGCAAGGATGGTTTTATCTCAAAAAAAGTCACATACTGACCTTTCATTAACAGTTCCCAAGCTCCAGCGATGTTCTGTGGCTCAACAACCGGTATTGGATATTCAATCCTGCTTCCCGGAAATTGTCAGTAATTTAACTACCACCACTATGCATTGCAACAGTTTTACACTGTGGTTTTTGATGTTGCTTCATAGCCTATAAACCACCCAGTTTAATGTATTATTCTTGTTAAGAGTGGATTTTCGGAACAGATTTGAAAAATAATTTTTCTCTTGGAATATTCATTTCTTGCCAAATTCTTAACATATTCTAAACAAAGCAAATATCATTTGTACACCAAAACGTTGTTTTTTCGTGCAAAAAAGGTTTAACTTTATTATAGTGACATTAGTGTTGTCAGTTCCTTAAATATAAATCGGACCTAAAGTGTTTAAGAATGCATGATATGATATATCCTTGCGCACTGAAATAACTATTAATTTACAAAAGAGAGTACATTAAGCAAAATCAATTTCTACCAACAACATATATTTCCGTTCTTCTTACTTAAGAAAATACCATTCTATTATTGCTGTTAATTTAAGTTGAAATTTACAAAGTCTCGAACTCCATTGATTATTTCTTCATATTTTTGCATACCCAATCCATTCCTTCCTGTATTAAAAGAATAAACAATGAATTACTGTTAATAACGCATCTAAATTATGTCAAAAAAGTTCCGGGTTTAGAAAAGAATGAAATAGTCAGCTTACGAGATGTTTAAATTTTTATGTCGTTAAGGTGGATTTGCAAAGTTTTTTAGAAATGTTTCAAATTCTACATTGTTAAAGGATGGTACGGAAGTTTCACGGTGAATCAAATTTTTCAAAAACATTGGTATATGAGTAGTACTGCACATATTAAACCGAAATAGGATTGCTTCTGTACTGTACTTCCTGTGTTTAAGACCACACGCACATCATTAAACAAGAATGTTAACAGAAACTTAGAAATACCATTGAATCTTTTTTAAAACTCAAAATATTAATTAGAGCTAAAGTTATCAGTGAAAAGACGACTCCTAAATAAATTCGAAATTTATAAAATGTTTTTATGATGGAATTATTCCTTGTCTTAAGTTTATTATCAAAGAATTTATGAAGGATGCAAATTAATTGTATATTCTTGAGTCATTCCCGGTACTTTTTTGGTATAATGTATAAAGAAGAAAATAATGCAACTACCTTTAAGCCAGTCCCATCCACAGCTGAGCATGCTTTTATTTCCCAACTACGCTCTTCCATACGTACTAAACCAATGGCTTCAGCAACTTCAGATGTTGTCATTGCATTTGGTAAATCTTGTTTGTTTGCGAATATTAATAACGGTACTTGTTTTAAGCGATTGTCCATTAACATTTCAAAAAGTTCATTGCCAGCTTCAGAAAGACGTGTGCGATCCGTGCAATCAATTACATAAATCTAAAAAAACAAGAAAGTGACGTTGTTAATAAGAAATAAGCGTGAACAATAAAAGTAAATATGTATTAATGAGTGTTTACAAATGTAGCAACTTGTCCGTATTTTTTATTTTTTGTTTCGTACCAGGACATCCGTATTTGCAAAGTAGTTTTTCCAATATGGACGTATTTTCCATTGACCACCGATATCCCAAACATTTAATTTAAAGCCATCGGCAGCAACAGATTTAATATTGAAACCAGCTGTCGGAGTCACCTAAAATAAATGTATTGTTGTCAATGAACTAAACAAGTTTGCAAAACGAGTTAAATTTCGTCAAATTTTTTCATGATTTATTGGTAATTACCGTTGTTATTTCTTCTGACGCCAATTGCCTCAAAATTGTTGTTTTGCCAGCATTGTCCAATCCCAGCAACAGTATACGTGCCTCTTTGTCAGGGTTTGGACGTAATTTGCGTAACAATGAAAGCAATCCCTGAAATAGTTAATTGATATACGCTGCTATGAAAATTATTTTCAGCTATTTAACATGCAATAGTTAGCATGTCCAACAATGAACAGATATCTGAATTTCGTAGATTTTGCTTAAACTTTAATGATAACAGGCAAAAAATACTTTCGTAAAAAGATACAAATTTTTTAACAAGCTCAAGATGCAGAGATAAGGAAACATAAGTAAGAATAGGAGAGTACTTTAGTCATCAGTGTGATCAGATAGTGTCGGAATGAATTAATAAGTATTAAACTGCATTGAAGGCACTCGTTGCTATTCAAATTTAATTAATGATATAAATGTTCTTATAGTCAGTAAATTTTAAGTTCTTCTTATCTCAATATTATCTCGATAATCTTATTATTTGTTCCTATTTCTAGGTTTTTCGAGGTTTTTGTGCCACCTATGAATTTATGCAACCATGCTTTTTTGAATTTTCAACTTGGTAATTTTTATTGTCAAATACGTGTAAATCAATTTTTGAATTGGTTATTCTGCTTTATCTTAAATTGCCGACTTTACAGACTTTTACAACTATTTGAAACGAGTTGCACATTGAACTTCTAATTTTGACTACTGTAAGTACTTTTGGATATAGTCCGAACGCGCCTACCTTTCAATTATAAATGGCTTCTATAGTAATATCCGTTACGAAAATTTTTCGTCTCGTGGCGAAATTTCTAAGTTATTAGGCATAAACTACTTTTTTGTCTACATAAATAAGCTATATCACAAATATGCTATTGCACATTAACAGGTCTAATTTGATATAACATCATTAATTTCGACACCATAGGTACTAGAAATATTGATCCCATCGGAATCAAAACCAAAATTCGATTTGAGGTTTTCCATTAAGTTTGTTCGCTAAATTTAGTAAGTAGCTGAACGTATTTTTTCAAGTTTTCAAGTCTGATCCTCACAGTATTCATTTTGATGTATTTCCATCGATTCATTTAAGGTTTTACGAATGTTTGAAAGAAAACGGTATGCACTTTATAATACATTGACGTCGTCTACAACAAAACTCTTTATCCAAAATTGAGAGTTTATACTATAGAGCATATTTTAAGCACACTCATCCTTCGACTTACTGAAAAAGTCATTCAAACCAAAAGCACATGGAAGCAGATACAGATTTTATACAAAGAAGATTGAATTCGATTAACCTGAAGAATATATTCTGAGATTGAAACATCTATCAATCTTTTTATTTTATAGTTAGCCGGACACAAAGAAATTCTCTTGATTCTGAAGCGGAATTGGTGAATTTTTATTAGGAACTCTACATTTTGAACCAGTGCAGTGGATAAATTTTTGAAATGGCTTGAAGAAAAGAATCTTGAACGCAAATTTTTAAATCCTTGTTGTTTCTGGTATCTTCTATGCAAACTAGTCTTTAAAGTTTCATTCAGAGGAAGGATCATACATAGGAAAATTTTTGATTTTAAAGTTATCCGATTAATAATAATTCATATTTTAACATACAGCTAAAACGGAAAAGTTTGTGCTGAAAGTCAAAATCAGTTCGACTTAACATATATCTGTACTATCGTCTGGGCAATCAGACCGAAACTCTTATGTGTAAAACTTTAATGTTTTGAGCTACATGCAAAAGTTGGATTTTGGTGGAGATTTTTAAAGAAATTTTTTCCTTAATATTATTATTAACTTTTTTCATATTCACTTGAATAATTTCTTTGCAAACTGAATTATTCATCATCTTACTTCCTACCTGTTTATGAATTCATTCGAAACGTTCACAAGGTGAACTGTGTAGTAGAAGTGTGGTTAAAGTACTTTTAAAGAACATTCATCCAAAGCATTAAGAGATTATCAAGTCTCCCGCATCAGAGTAAGGTCTGAACTGTAAGCATTTGGCGTTGGAAATTTGCCCTTTGTTGAGGGTTTTAATAATGAACATAAATAAAAGAGAATTTTGGAATTGTATAACTCAAATTCACTCTCCGACAACGCAGCTGACTTAGCCATTTGAATTGGTCAGTAATACTCATACAGATAGAATTTTTAGTCATATGCGTTGGAAAAAGAGCTCATTAAAGAATATGAGACATAATAAATGGTATTTAACCCTAACTATAACTTTTACAACCAAATTTATTCCATTCATTCTGAATGTTTTTGCAATATTAGCCGTTTGTTAATTAAAATTTTGGTAAACGGATTCTCCTTGAAAAGTTAAACCTATATGTAATCCTGATATTCAAAATAGGGGGTTTTATGCTAAATTAGTCACGGCCCTCAATTAAATTCATTGAAATTTTATAATTGATACTAAATGAATATCATGAATGCAGTAAATAAAAGTGCAATGATAAACTGAAATTCAGGTGTGCATCCAGTACATCTATTTGATTGAAAAATGTGTATTGAGATTGGCAGCTTTCCCAGCAACTACTTATTGGCTCCATTGGTGGAAGAAGATAAGAAAAAGAGCCCAAGGAAACGGGAAAAAAGGAAAAGATTTGTTTAACAATCAACAGACGACGTAATTGTAAGTATACAATTTCTCTGGATTTAATTTTGAATTTTTACCTTTTATTTTATTTTTATTGTATTCTTTATTTCCTTTAAATTATTTATTAAATTTTATTGTTTATTTCAATAAATATTTTTTTTATTTTGGTAATTTGAACTGAGATGCTAAATATATTTTACTACAAGTACAGTGAAATTACAATAAACTTCTTATGTTTAAATTAAGATTTTCAAAACGCGTACTAGAAGGCTACTTCCTGTACACTCTTTACGTAGAAAATGTAGTTTCATTGTTCTGGTGTATTGCAGAAATGTACAGTGTACGATTAATTTCGAAATATCACAAAGTGAAAAAAGCAGGAATTTTGAAAAAAGAGAGTCAAATGATCCTCAACACCAATTCAAGTCAACACAATTTCATAGATCACATGCAATTACTATTATGAAAACGATTTGTAATAATAGGCATGGTTGGATCAACATGAGAATAAAGACAATGATATTATAAATCCATGCCGTATAAGCAGGAATGGCTGAAGAAAAGTGTTAGGCAGTCAATTCAATACGGTTCAGAAAAAACATTTGAGCAATTCCCGTTTACCACACAGCATACAAATTGTATGCCTGGAATTTTCACTTTTTCAATGTTATACCCAATAACTTTTTCAATGTTTACTTATAGTATATTCCTTTAATTTTTAATCCATATCACTTTAAAAGTGTTAAATTTATTTAATACTAGTAGATGCAAATAGTTTGTTGTTCTCGATTCTATTTTAAGCAAACATTCATAATCCTACACAGGATGTAGCTTATAGAATACCATACGCATAAAAAAGTGTGCATCAATCAAGTCCCAACAACTTAAAAAAAAAAAAAAAATAATAATAATGAAATACACAACATCCACATTGCTGTTTGTGCACTACAAATAAATCAGCTGTTCTGCCTAAGCGCATGATTGAATTTAAAGAGACCAAGTTTCCATAGTGATAACAATTGAAATCGACAATAACAAACTGCATTCATTTTTTTTTTGTTAAATTTGTTTTAATATCCAGGAAAATATTAACCAAATCCCAATTTAAGATTAGCGACACTGAATAATCAACACAAAACTCACCATAATTGTAGTTAATTATGCAGAATATGCTAGATGTTCAGAAGCGCGAAGCACTGACTCAGTAAAAAGTCTACTACGTAAAATGTGTTTATATTCAATGAATAATCTTGCGCGATATATGTGTTGACATTACGCTTGGAGAGTATCTTTCAAACTAAAACTACACAAACATTCTTATGGCTAAGTCAGCAGGTTGATCAGTTGAATTGGTAAAAAGTATAAAACATCATACAAGGTGAGGGTGGTTATCATATGAACTATATAAAAACGCACTGAAGTGTAGGAATTGAGGAATTAGTTATGTGAATCAGCGGACGTCAGCTCATTTTGAACTGCAAGCATGACTGCATTTAGTGGTTTTAATGCATATGGACAGCATAGCGATGTGCATAAGGGCGAAATACAAAAGTTGCAAGGTAGAAACTTTTATAATAACATAGGAATTGAAATTATAAACTAATCAAAAAAACTTTGACGCTATTTTCAGATTATGGCAAACTATTGATTGCACCGAGTTGGTCGTATATAGCCTTTGCGGCTGGCAATCGTGTGATTTTAAGGGGTTTCCTTGGCACGAGTGCCAATGAAGTAAAGGAATGCAGAACTAACGCAGTTATAACTGCAATAAGCACTTGTGATAACTTTAGCTTAATACTATTGGAAAATGGTTCTTTGTTCAAATTAGAGCCTAGCAAAAATGCTACGCTTCAAGAAATCAAGTTTGCTTTCCTAACAGCGGCGGTTCCCAGAAANTCAAGTTTGCTTTGCTAACAGCGGCGGTTCCCAGAAAACGAACAATTTTTGGAGAACAGAAACCGGAGGAACTAATTAAAATAAGTCATGCTTCTTGTGGCAACACCATTAGTGTGGCTATAAGTACACGAAATGTAGTGTACAATATACCAAATCCCATATATCAGTTCCCAATGCATTTTCGTGTACAGCAACTAGAATGTGGTTTTGAGCATGCAATTTTACTTAGTGGAAATGGCGATGTTTTCTCCTGGGGATATGGTTTGTATGTTTCTATATACGTTTTTTAAATAAAAATTATTAAACAATTGTTTTTAGAAGGGGACAGCTTGGGCATCATACCTTGCGTGTAGAAGAGAAACCCACTATAATAAAAGCATTAGCTGGTGTCAAAGTATGTTTGTGAATTTATAGTTAACCTATACTAGATGTATTTAATTCTTGGAATTGTATTCTTTTATGTCATGCAGATAATGTATGTGGCGGCCGGTGGTTGGCATAGTGCAGCTATATCAGCATTTGGCGATTTGTACACATGGGGATATAATTCAAATGGACAGCTGGGAATACGGGTCTTTAAATCTGATGGAACCGGTTTGAAAGCACCGGTTGTATACCCACTACCACAACTACAAGATCTGCCAGTTTGCTGCAGTCAAAAAAATATAGATTATTCTGACGAACAAGAGTTGTTCTGTTCCCCTATAAAGGTATTTGCTGGTGCTCGCCATACAATACTCCAAATGAGCTGTGGAACAGTTCTGGGTACAGGATGGAATAAATATGGGCAATTGCATTTAAATGATAGTACCGAATGGATAGATACTTTTGTCCACATTGCTGTTCAAAACGAGAAAGTATTGGAAAATTGTATTGTCTCTGGACCATGGTGTACAATTATTTTTAGAGATTGATGTTTCAATGAATTGTGAGGCTGGAAAACCTTAAACGTACTGTATTCATTATGCTCAAATTTATGTGGGCTGCGTTGTGCTTCGGCAACTTGGCATGTGGATGCGGTTCATGCAAAACAACTAGATTGGTGGGAAAGTAAGGTGCATGCAATTAATATCGTAGATCGTAATAATAACAGAAAGTGTGACCGTGCTGTTTTTCAAAAACGTTATACTATAAGGACGTCTAAGACAAAAACCAAAACGTTATATTAACTTATTAGTTCTTAGTTTTTCTTAATGTTCAAGTTATCCAACTGAGGCAATTCGTTATTAAGATGAGTTAAGATGCGTAAGCATGAAATATGATAGACGATCGAAAAATTCTAAATAAGCGTATTTATGAAAAATATTCATAACGGGAGGATAAAGAAAGTATAAAGAAACGAATTTCTTCTAATATTGAACAGTACTTATTTAATTGGTCACTACCACCGATAAATCTCGACTTGATGCCAGTTGCGAATACCTATTGAGACATCGTGCAACACTTTGTCAGTGCAACGCAAGTATTTCTCTTGCGAATACGACATCTAGGATTGGGATTGTATACTTTACCAGCTCGTTTTGCTTTCTCTATACAAGGGGTATGACCTAGCTAACACAGCCGTTCGATTCTATTTCCTTTGGGTATGTGAACACCACCGTAGATGTATACGCCCTTCGCCACCGTCACACTAACGAAGAGATATTTTCAATAGTATTTCCTCTCGAAGGTATTAAGTGCATGCTTATTAGATTTCGAAACCATCCATGATTCAGCGTGGTACAGCATAAACGACATTATTTCAATGCTGCTTCTTGGTTCTTGTGAGAGTGCTTCTTTTCCATACTGATATTTTATAGAAAGAGTAATCTTACCTACCAGGCTGTTCATTAAGGTTTGCCGTACCATAAGAAAAACACAATTCTATGATTTGAAATACACATTTTTATTCAGTATTATCGCTCAGACCACCAATACACTTGATCAAACGAGAATCCAAGTTATGAATTCTTTTCATAGAGTCAGGAAGGCCTGCATTTTTTAACAAACAGGTCTGACTAGAGATGGAAGTCACTAGGGGCCAATTCATGTGAATTAGGTGGATGTTCCAACAAATCCAAATTTAATTCATGGATTTTAGCTATTGTTTTGTGTATTGCCCTTATAAAAAAGTGTTTTTCTTGTTTTTGCGCGTCCTCGATGAGGGTCATCTTCAAGATTTGTAGGAACACTTCTAAATACAGTATTTCATCTTTTGTTCTAATTGAAGCCCAAAAGTTCTTATACACCTTCAAGTATCGATCGGCTTGATCGATTTGCGTTTTAACCCTCCCAAAAAAGAAAATTAAAAAATGTGGCTAGTACCAACACTCTTTCTGAACAGTCCGCAGAACTTATTGAACAACCTATTACGTTTGATATCTCGGATGATTTTAATGTTAATAATTATTAGCTGTAGGTCAATATAGTCCGAAACCCCTTCCAACTTGGAGTTTTTAATCGCAATGGATTCTCCTAAGGTAGAATCTGCACGTTAACATAAAAATTTCTGTTTCACTCTCAATCCAACGCCTGCGCTTATTTAATGCAACTGGAGAATACTGCAGCAATCTCGGGTTTATTCTGATCAACGATGTCCGTTCCGTTGGCGTACGTAAGAGGCATCACGCTGGTAGAGATAATGGGGCTTCTGTATTTCCCTACCTATATTACTTTATCTACAGCCCCGTTTGGTATTGATCGTCAGGTCAATCTCAATGTCGATTCGGTGTTCCGAGTGGCATTTCGGAAGCCCTTATTAATTTTGCTAGTTTGAGTCTTTCACAAAGTACACTTGACGCCATGCCTTCCTGTGATTTTAT
>JXPQ01033521.1:4325-18088 GCA_001014675.1 Ephydra gracilis
GCTAAAGTCAAATATGCATGCTGAAACCAATGCTATACGCCAGAGATGCTTCAAAAAGAAATAAAATGCCAAAAAAATGGCAGCTTTTGCTTTAAGCAAATGATTGATGTTGCATTTAAAATTCAATAAAAATACCTGTTATATTTGGTTTTTTTTTTTTTGAAGTTACTCAATACCTACATAAAAAATTTGCGCGCTTCGTATATACAAAATAAAAGAAAACATATTTATGCTCAACTTCCAGCGTACAACTACAAACAATGAATGTATGTGCTTAATAAAATTCAAAATAAATAAAAGCAATTGCACAATAAATTTTTACCGAACCGAAAAATAATGATAAACAATAAATAAAATTTTTGAATAAATGTAAATATATATAAACACAATATTAACGCGAGTATGTAACTCGTTTTTAAATTAAAATAAGTGAAAAGTTTACAGTCGGCTTAGACCGAACGTATAATACAAGTCGCTGGGTTATTAAATAAAAAACAACACATTACTTTAAAGTACTCTGCATTAATATTATAATATTAATACTAATTTGTAACCCCCATTTTATGGACCACAGTCGTGTCTGATTTCAATGATTCATGTAAAAATGTTCATTTAAAACTGAAATTCGAACAATTTAAATATAAACTATGCATGTTTCAGCAGTAAAGGCTCTATGGGACCACATAGGCGTACTGAAGGTACCACTGGTTTTCCTGCAATCAAGCATATTTTTCCTTCACTACTAAAATTCAAAACTGAAATTCGAACAATTTAAATATAAAGTATGCATGTTTCAGCAGTCTATTGAGACGCCATAGATATACTGAAGGTACCACTGGCTTTCATAGAATCAATTATATTTTTCCTTCAATACTAAAATTTCTTAGATAACTATGCATAGTTCAGGCTTAAAGCTTCTATTGATTACACATAGGTGTACTGGAGGTATCTCTAATTTTCATCCAATCAAGCCCACTTTCGGTATGTACATTCATTAAATTTGTATTCAGTCCTTGCTGAAATTTCGTAAATTTCAACCGAAAACTATGCATAATTCAGCATTAACGCCTTCATTGGNCACATTCATTAAATTTGTATTCAGTACTTGCTGAAATTTCGTAAAATTCAACCGAAAACTATACGTAATTCAGCATTAACGCCTTCATTGGGATCACATAGCTGTACTGGAGGTACTTTTCAATTTCATACAATCCATCCCAGTCTTGGTACAGACATTGAATATATTTATGTTCAGTTAATACTGAGAATTCGATAATTTTAAATATTAACTGTGTAATCCTGCATAAAGCCTCTGCTGTGCTTTTATAGGTGTACTGGGGCTCCTCTGATTTTTATGCATTCAAGTCCATTTTTGAAACACGTTTAATTTTGAAATTTCATTGTAAAATATGAATCATGACGGCTGCGTTAGGCGTACATCTGCAATTCTAAATAATTAGCTGTAGTGGAAATATTGCTCAGATCTTAACCAAATTCAAACATTTTTCTATAGAATATGACCACCCATTTTCGTTAATCCAGCTATAGCTCTTCTTTATAATTTTTGTCTATAGACGGACGGACATACATGGCAAAATCAATGCCTGTGTTGATGCTGAACATATTGGAGTTCACCGAACACTGATTCTGGGTTTTACAAACGTATGACCAAAACCAATATACATTTTGCCAATTTCATTGGCGACGTATATAATAAATGTAAATGCTGTCAAAAAGTGCAACAAATAAATTTGAAATGTTTATTTGAACAACACGAGCACAGTAATTTATACATTTATGACAACACATGCATGCAATAGCCAAAAATTCGACAACGTCACGCGTGAAATAATATTGTTGACAATTTTGCTGTTAACGCCATAAACAGTAACATCCGCAAGCATCATATATCAGCAATTAGGACAGTGCTATTTTGTTTGTAAATTCAGATGAAATTTAAATGAAATATATTATTACAAAAAGCAAAATGAATTATATATTTTTCTAAAATAAATAATCATTGTTTTCGAATGCAATGTTATACAATATACAGGAGCGACTACAACAAAAACATATCAAATAAGTAAAACACCGAAATTCTTGGAAATATACTAACGCATAACATGAAACATTTGAAATTATTATCAGGCAAAACAAGTAACAACTGTCATTGCAGTAATTACTATTTAAAAATTGATGTCATTAAAAAAAATATGTTTCCGTTAAGCTTAAATTATAATCTATCCATTGTACATTGAAAATAGGAGCATCAATAATATATAGCAATTTATTACTTTCTAAATAATTAGCCAAAAATTAGATTTGGTTTCACACTGTACTTTAACTAGATTCACCTAAACGGCATCTAGTCAACACATTGCAATAATTGATTCCTCTTTGCAACTAACTTATGCTGCAACCATTTGTTACATATTTCAGCATTGGAATGCCTAAATCATATTGCGCTGTTAGCACCAAACCATGGAGCTTCAATTACATATCTTAGTGTTTTTGATTGTTCCCACAGCTGCACAACATGTGTCCAAACTGGTTTAAGAATTGCTTTATATATGCTTAACTTATTTTCAATATTTAACTACGATTTAGGAGGTAGCAACCTTCTAAATAATAATGCAATGATATAAGCAAAATGCGTATTAGTTTTGATTACACTTTTCTAACACCCAGAACCACTGTTCGGAGACCTATTCAAATATATAGCGATATGAACAGCTCCATCACAGCAATTGATTTAGCCCTATCTGTCCGTATGCCTGTTGACAAAGACTAGAAAGACTAAATAATAATGCAATGATATAAGCAAAATGCATATTAGTTTTGATCACACTTTTCTAACACCCAGAACCACTGTTCGCAGACCTATCCAAATATATAGCGATATGAGCTGCTCCACCACAGCAATTGATTTAGCCCTATCTGTCCGTATGCCTGTTGACAAAGACTAGAAAGACTAAATAATAATGCAATGATATAAGCAAAATGCATATTAGTTTTGATCACACTTTTCTAACACCCAGAACCACTGTTCGCAGACCTATCCAAATATATAGCGATATGAGCTGCTCCACCACAGCAATTGATTTAGCCCTATCTGTCCGTATGCCTGTTGACAAAGACTAGAAAGACTAAATAATAATGCAATGATATAAGCAAAATGCATATTAGTTTTGATCACACTTTTCTAACACCCAGAACCACTGTTCGCAGACCTATCCAAATATATAGCGATATGAGCTGCTCCACCACAGCAATTGATTTAGCCCTATCTGTCCGTATGCCTGTTGACAAAGACTAGAAAGACTAAATAATAATGCAATGATATAAGCAAAATGCATATTAGTTTTGATCACACTTTTCTAACACCCAGAACCACTGTTCGCAGACCTATCCAAATATATAGCGATATGAGCTGCTCCACCACAGCAATTGATTTAGCCCTATCTGTCCGTATGCCTGTTGACAAAGACTAGAAAGACTAAATAATAATGCAATGATATAAGCAAAATGCATATTAGTTTTGATCACACTTTTCTAACACCCAGAACCACTGTTCGCAGACCTATCCAAATATATAGCGATATGAGCTGCTCCACCACAGCAATTGATTTAGCCCTATCTGTCCGTATGCCTGTTGACAAAGACTAGAAAGAAGATTTACAAAATTTCGTAAACATTTTCTATGGAAAAACATTGAATCGAGATTTGAATATTGTTTAGATCCGAACAATATTTCGTATTCCTCTAATACACCAATTTACTCCAAATCAAGCCATTATTTTACTGCAGGCTTAGGCATTAATATTTTGCAATTAAATTTCGTAAGTAAAGAGGTAAACAAGGTATCTAACCACGTTCTAAAAATTCACACGATTGAATACAAGTCACACGTAACTCCATTACATGTGCTATGTGGTCCCAATAGACGTTTTTATGCTGCACAAATATCATTTAAATTCTACGTAATTTCAAAATTGAATGAACATGAATATGATCAATGTGTGTACTAAAAATAGTCTTGATTGGGTTAAAATCAGAGGCACCCCCACTACACCTTTCTAGCTAACAGACGCTTTAATGCTGAGTTACGTCTAATTATTCACAANTTTTGTTGGATAACAACGTAAAACCATCGTAAAGAACTCATTGCCACTAAAACACTTATAAATTTACCGAATGCATCGTGGGGCAGATAACCAATNGAGAACGTAAAACCATCGTGAAGAACTCATTGCCACTAAAACACTTATAACTTTACCGAATGCATCGTGGGACAGATAACCAATTGTCTTGTACGCCGGAATGGACTTACATAGATATTTGCTTCAATTTCATTTCTCAAAGTTCTAGTATTCTATCAACGAAGCTACATCACACAATTGCTTCTTGAATATTACAATTTTGTTAACATAGGGCTTGGCCCTTTTCAGTACCACCAAGTTACTCTTGCTGAATGCATTACCTGCCACCCAGTCAGCAAGTTGCGTCTCTCCCCTTGAGAATTAAAAAAATACGTGTGACAAATCTGGCACCGTCTCATCGTCACGGATCGAAGACTTCATGCATGTCCTAAATAAATAGGATTTAAAGCATTCATGGCCACTGGAAATCTGCGAACTAAAATTTAATGAATGATTGAGTTATGCGCACTCTCTCGCTCTAGCTCTTTCTAACTTTTTCTTGCCGTATATCCCTCTATGTTTCCCTTTGTGTTTCTCTGTATGAATAGTAATTCCGACTTTTACTTCAGCACTGCAAAGGAGTTGTAGGTAATTTTTTAAAAGTACCAGTACATTTTAGTTTGTCGAAAAAATGCAAAGGAAGAAATCAGTAAGTAAATTTATGAACCGTATTTCTTTTTTTTTAGTAGCTCGAGAATTTAAATATTTATTCTGGATAAATGTACCATGCATTCGTAATTTTTCAACTTTTTTTATACCATTTGTGTTTGTATGTCTAGAAACGCACAAATTATTCAGTGGCCAACAATTTAGCCAGGAATTCTATTTTTTACTACCGGAAAATACTAGAAAAAGTAGTACCGCTGTACACTTGCAATGGTTATATCTGCTCTCTCTATCTCCATTTATAAAACTCACTATCACTTCATATCGCTCACCATCTATTCATATCGCTCACTAACATTTTAATTCTCACTATCTTTCACTATAAGCCTTTAGAACTGCTTATATCGCTGTCACGAAATCTCTCGCGCTCCTTCCCCTCTCTCTCTCACTCTCTGGCATTTTACCAACGATCTACATTTAAAAATTGAAGTGATTATGTTTTTTATATGTCGTCAGAATCACAAAAAACCCAACTTTTCGAATGCATGACAACAATTTACTTGTATTTAATAAAGTGAATAATACGATAAGAACAAAAAGAGAGAGCCATAACTCTAATAGAAGAACACTTTAAGTGTGTTCAGTCAGTTTATGAATTAAGTCCTTCGCAATGCCTACGATTTTAGATCGTTGTGTTTAATTCTGATCAAAGGTGATAAATAATTCGTTATGTAATTTTGGACTCTATTCGGGTACTTTTTTGAAATTTTACTTTGCTTACGACGATTTTGAATTTATGAGATGTTGGCAACGATACAATGGGGTACTTCAGCATTGTTACACGTATTATAGAGTCCTGGTGCTTCACTCAGAATTTACGATTGCAAAGGTAAAAAATTATTATTTTATTTAATACTTTGCCTTGCAAAGGCAAATACTTTTTTAATTTGTGGATGTATGCGATGAAGGCGTACATTCTCAAAAGTCTGAGCTACAACAAGGAAAATGGCGGTGCAGTAATTTTTGACTTCTTCAATTGTGTCAAAATTATTCTTGAAATGAAATTAATGATGTAGAAAAATGTTGCAGTTGAATAGATGCGATGGTATTTTAGCACAAGTTAGAATAAAGCACATTCTGGTTGCTTACTTTGGCATATAAAAAATCATAGTTATAACCTGATAACATTTTCTTTTTTGTTGTGATTTTCAGGTTTAGGAAACCTACAAAATTTAGGGAACCTATTAAGGGAACCTACATCATTACTTTTTGTCCATTTTCCAATTCATAGTCTCAAAACAGGCTTACGTTATGTTGTCGTCTTGAGCTTTTTATTAACACGCCAGATAGAATTTCAATTTCAATCATTGCAATATAATCTAAATAAATTAGGTATCGTTTAATCAAATAACATTTTCATTACAAACATTTTAGAATAAAACCGAATTTCAATTGAACGGCGGCTCAGCTTGTGGATAATAAAATATACATTTCATACGTAAATGTAAAAATTGTGAATTAAAGCCGCATTTTATATTTATTTCCAAAATATGATTTTTTTTCGCTCAATAGCTTATTCTGCAGTACCTCCTCTGAATCGTTAATATTACAAGTGATTTAAAACATTTGTTTTCATTTCAGTGGCACTAATTCGTATAGTCTCCTTTTGCTTAAAGCATAACAAATAAAAAATGCATGATTTACTTCAATGATGATTACTGTTTAACTTACAACAAAAAAATTGCAAATCATTTAACCAACAATAACACCACAAAAATGTAAAAAATGTCATTGAAAAAAGCGTATTTGACAATGTACGCGATCAAGTGTAGCGAACAAAAAATGTGACAATTTAATGGAAATTAAATCTGTTAAAATGAAATATTTGCTGAAAAACTTATGCATATGTGCAACAGACATTAAGTATTTAATAGCCATAGTATGCGTGCTAAGAAGAGTAGGCCCAACGAAATCAAATTTTCGCATATTCACCAACGAAAAGTACATTCCATAGGCCAATGTACTTGAGGTCGCACGAAAAAAATTAAAGCCGTAATTAATTACTAAATGCACACAGATTGATCTTTCCTCTGCAAATCCCACTCAAATTTGTCAGCTAAATCAACACATATCGACAGCTAAGCTCTGACGCACATTGGGTGTACATTTTCGGCTTAAGGCCAACTACACTGTGAAAACGCTTTTAATTTACATGACATGCTACGACTGTCAATTCGTCTGAATTAGCTTGCACTATGTGCTGGCATCAACGTTTACTGACTTACCTTCTGCAATATATGATTTGGATTGATGCCGAGCTCCTCAAGCAGCGGTGGCTCATCATCAAATTCATTTCCAGCGCCAGTTTGACTTTTATTTTGTGTATATTGTTCATTCACATAAGCATTTGGATCATAGAAACCACTTAAATTTTGATTTGTATTTGTATAAGATGCATCATAATTTGGCGGTACGGCTGTTTGTGTATTATCGAATGTTTGGAAATTCCTTTAAAAAATGTTAATAAACAAGTAAGGAATGTTTTGATGCTAGCTGCAATAATACTCACAGTTCCTGCCCGAATTCGGGCATATCAAAATTATAAGATTGCTCAGTTGGCGGAGATGCATAGAAATCATTTGGACCACCAAATGAAGCCATCTTGCGTTCAAAAACTTCAAAGAATCCAAAATTACAAAAATTAAGTTCAACAACTTAGGTTCGCGTATTTGTTACTGTTGCAAGTATAAGAAGCTTTCATGTGGCAGCCATACAAACATGCAGAACGCCGCTTGTCTCCTTATACGGCTGCCAATGATGTTTTTCACTTATTACACACCTATGGTACTTACATTTAGATAACACTTATTCTTTAGACAATATTAACGAAAATCAAATTGTTTACTTAATGTTTATTTCCCGTTTTCTTATTGAAATTTACTTTTCTTTTGGAATACAAGCAAATGTAGTTTCCTTCGCCAGCTGTCAACTTGCAGCACCACGTCAATTACTCACATTAGTAGTGTTGTAAAACATTATTTCAAGCACAATACAAAAAACGACCGAAGCTGCACGAAAACGCAGGTATGCTCTGTTTTAAATTTAAATTGGAAATTCAAATTGAAAATTCAAAAGGATAGACAATCAGCCACAAAGATTGGGTGATAGCCATCAGACATTTTATTATTCAATGATTTTGTTCCTAATCTATTAATTTGTTTTGAAATGATTTCATTAAAAACATTGCTACACTACCGGAATTCAGTAACTTGCGTTGACAAAATTGACTATTGTACTGATGTAACTGAAAAAGGGGTTACGACGTCTATAGAAGCTATCCAATTCTATTGATGGGTTTCACTCAAATGCAAGAATGCTATGAAAATGTCAGAGTAGTGATGCAATACCAAGTTTCAGTAACTTACAATGAATCTATTGGCTTTTATCTCAATTCTAGTGAAATTGGTATTAAAAGGTCTATAGGAGGTATCCACATGCCTAGAGCGATTTTCCCGCTATTCAATAATATTATGGAGTAAAACAATATTATGGAGGTAAAACAGTGCTGCAATACCAAATTTTTCAATGAATTTATTGGGTTTTAACGCCATTTTAGGAAATCGGAAGTAAAAGGCATATAAGCTAACCAAATTTATAGGTCGATTTTCCCGAGATTCAATATTATTATGGAAATCTCAAAAAATTTCTGCACTTGCTTTTAATCTACTGAATTTTATCTCAGTTCTGGTGAAATTGGAAGTAAGAGGCCTATGGGAGGTAACCAAATTTATGGACCGATGTTCCCGAGATTCAATAATATTATGGAAATGTCAATACAGTTCTGCAAATTTCAGTAACTTGCAATGGATCTAATGAGTTTCATCTCCATTTTGGGAAATCGGAAGCTAACCGGAATCGATCTATCCCCGAAAACGAATAATATTATGGAAATGTCAAAACACTTCTGGAATAAAAAATTTTAGTAACTTGTATTGAATCTACTGAATTCTATCTCAGTTCAGGTGAAATTGGAAATAAAAGGCCTATGGGAGGTAACCGAATTTATAGATCGATTTTCCCGAGATTCAATAATATTATGGAAATGGCAAAACATTTATTCACTTGCTTTTAATCTACTGAATTTTATTTCCATTTTAGTGAAATTGGAAGAAAAGGCCTATGGGAGGTAACCGAATTAATAGATCGATTTCCCCGAAAATTAATATTATGGAAATGTCAATACAGTTCTGCAAATTTCAGTAACTTGCAATGGATCTACTGAGTTTCATCTCCATTTTAGTGAAATTGGAAGTAAAAGGCCTATGGGAGGTAACCGAATTTATAGATCGATTTCCCCGAAAACGAATAATATTATGGAAATGTCAAAACAGTTGTGCAATATCAAATTTCAATAACTTGTAATGAATCTATGAATTAATTTAATTTAAAAGGCCTAAGGGACATACCATACTTTTAGGCCGATTTCTCTGAAATTCACTAATATTATGAAAGTATCAAAACAGTGCGGAATTACTAAATTTCAGTAACTTGCAAAGAATCTATTGAATTTTATTTTCTATTTCAGTGAAATCGTGTGTAAAAAGCCTATTGGCGTTACCCAAATTAATAGTCCGATTTCACTGCTGCAGTTTTAATTATCAGTAACGTGCAATAAATCGACTGGATTTTATCCCCATCAGCGTGAATGCCAACGTGAAAATCTTATAGTAGCTGATGTTATTGACGAATTTTTGGCAAACTCGATATTATAGAGGCAATACCCCATTTCAGCAACTTCCGATGAAACAACTCTGCTTTGAGCTAATTTCAGTGAATTTGCAGTTAAAATGTCTATGGGATGTATTCAAAGTTATGGACCTTTTTGGCTCGTAAAAAATATATTCGCCAACCGAATTTCATTGCTCTAGCTCAAGAATTACTCGACTCATCGTTTTCACGAACATACGGACAGCGGTCATTAGTACTTACTGATTTATTATTATTCATTTTTTTTTTCGTTGAATTCTAGGAATATATCTCCCAGAAAAATGGCGCATTTTAATATTTTTTATTGTAATTATAATTTTTTGTATTTTAACACACATAATATATTTGTCGCTAAAGTTGTAGTTTTGTGATTATGGTACAATAATTTTCAGGCAACAAAATTAAATATACTTTATATGTATTTTTTTATATTTGAAATAAATAATTTGTGATGATAAAATTTTTTCTTCGTATTTATAGAACATTTCATATTGTGGGTTAGCGTAATAAAGATGAACAATAATATACATAAATAAGTTCATTGCATTAAAATTACATTAATCTTATGTTTTGGTAATAAACTGGGAACAAACTCTGCATAGAATCATGAATTGCATTTAGCGCAATGCGTCAATGATATTCCACAGTTATCATTAAACTTTGTATTTAGCTAAAGAACATCGCAACTGCAATTTAAAGGACCATAAACGAAAATTCAAGTTAAAATCTATAAACCATTTAACATGTAACTATCTACTAGTTATTGTTCGTCTTTCTTCTTAGGTCATAATAGAGCATATTTAAACTTAACATTAAAGAATAAAAAGATAGGCATACGTAAACGTATTTCACATGACTAGTATTGTTGGCGAAGTATTTTATGGAAAAAGGTATCATAGTTAAGCCTAACTGCACTTGGTTTCAGTTTAATCTTCCAAGTTTCTGAAGGCCTGGTGCAAATCTTCATAGAGTTGTTCGAAATCGGCTTTTATTTTGGCTTCACCGTCTTTAACAGGATCCTAAAAAAAGCATAAACATTATTAAAACGCATTTGACGACGGGTGAATAAACAATAGAGTAAACTACCTTGAATTTCATGGAGGACAACTGATACATAATATTACCCATTGCCTCCCTTATGACATTCCAAGTAATTTTATTATCCGATTGAGCTGTAGACTCAACAGCGTGCCGTGCCAACTCATAGAAAGTCAACATGTTACGCAGCATGCCGACGGTCTTGTAGAATGGACAAACACGATCATATGGCGAGTATGAGTTTTGTTGTAAGAAATCATCTTTCAATAGCTTAGCAACTTCCAACGTTATTTTATCAGTTTCAGCGAGCGATGCTTTTCCAACCAATTGCACAATTTCCGACAAATCTTCCTCTTCTTGCAGAATTTCCTTAACCTTTGTACGCAATGGCACAAATTCGGGGTAGTTCTTATCGTAGAATTCATCCAATGCGCGCATATACTTGGAGTATGAAATCAACCAATTGATGGAGGGGAAATGTTTGCGCTGTGCCAATTTCTTATCCAATCCCCAGAACACCTGCACTATACCTAATGTGGCGGATGTGACAGGATCTGAGAAATCACCACCAGGTGGCGAGACTGCGCCAACAATGGACACAGAACCCTCACGCTCAGGATTACCAAGACATTTTATGCGTCCCGCACGCTCGTAGAAGGTAGCCAATCGCGCACCCAAGTAAGCTGGATAGCCGGAATCGGCAGGCATTTCAGCCAAGCGACCAGAGATCTCACGTAATGCTTCAGCCCAACGCGAAGTAGAATCCGCCATCATTGCCACGTTATAGCCCATATCACGGAAATATTCGGATAAAGTAATGCCTGTATATATAGAAGCTTCACGCGCAGCAACAGGCATGTTCGAGGTATTCGCAACCAAAGCAGTACGCTTCATAATAGACTCGGTTACACCATCTATTTCGCAAGTCAATTCGGGAAAGTCTCGCAACACCTCTGACATTTCATTGCCACGTTCACCGCAGCCAACGTAGATAATTACATCTGAGTTGGAATATTTGGACAATGCCTGAAAATAAATTATTTAAAGCATTTTTTGATTAACTTTATTGTGTGACATACCTGCGATATAACAGTTTTGCCACAACCGAAAGCGCCTGGTATAGCTGTTGTGCCACCTTGCACGCAAGGAAACAACGAATCCAGCACTCTCTGGCCGGTAAAGAGCGGATGATTTGCGGGCAGTTTTTCTGTCACAGGTCTTGGCTGGCGTACAGGCCACACTTGCAGCATGGTATGCTTTGTTATTTCACCATCAAACTCCGTTTCCAATACAACATCTTCCATGGTATAGTTGCCAGGGGGAGCGATATAACGCACAGTGCCTCTAACACGTGGGCTGACCATCATACGATGCTTCAACAGAGTATTTTCAAAGACCACACCATATATATCGCCACCTGTAATATGTGAGCCAATTTTCACATGCAATGGATTGAACTCCCATGCTTGTGTGCGCCCTAAGGCGGGCACATTAACGCCTTTGGGTATGTAAATTGATTGTGACATCTCGCCAATATCCTTCAGTGGTCGCTGAATACCATCAAAAATGCTGCCCATAATGCCTGGACCCAATTCCACGGACAATGGCTTACCCGTACGCAAGACGGGGTCGCCAACGGTGACACCTGAAGTTTCTTCGTATACTTGAATGGTTGCCATGTCACCTTCCAAACGAATAATTTCACCGACCAATTCGTAATAACCGACACGCACCAATTCATACATAGCAGCACCAGACATACGTTCCGCAGTAACGACTATAGACATAAATTTGTGCAACAATACGAGTTAATTTTTCGGATGAACTGTTTGCTTATATTTTATACTAACCTGGCCCTGAGACAGCGTATACGCGGCCGTACACGGATTCCCGTTCCTCATCGTCGAATCTTTTTAAGAGGGACATGATAACCTATGCTCACTACAAATACAACGTCAAAAATGTTTAAATATTTAAGTATATACAGCGTCAAATGTTTAAATATTTAAGTAAACAAAATCAAATTCAAGTACTATAAACACTTTTTCCGTAAATTTTCACGATTCTCTTATACGCTCTTTCACATAAACAAAAATGAAAGCTCACACGATATAAGACAAACAACAAGGCATTTTCATTGCAATATGAACATGAAAATTCGATTTTTCACCATTTGATACTTGCAAAAATAAAATTTTCCTTTTCTTTTCCAATAAAAGCATAGTAAACATTTCAAATACAATTTGTAATGAAGCTAACCATTCATGTGACAGCAATTGTTTTGCATACTATTTCGAATAAACAAATTTCTTGTAAAATTCTGAACATAAGATTTTCATGAAAAGCTTTATGTAAAATATTAGCACTTGCCTTAGGGATTTGTGCACGTTCCGATGGTTTTTCGCAGCTGAAAATTCACACACGACTAAATGTGTACTGATACAGTTTGTGCTCTGCTACCGTTTTCTACCCTCATATGAAAAGCTAGAAAAATCAATTTCTTGTGGTGAAATACGTATCGCAAAAACATCTGCAAAAACCGTTATTGTAAAAAAATTCAAAAAGTAACTAAATTATTTAAATTAATTTTAATTAATTAACTGCTATAATTTTAAGCAAAAGAATGTGGCAGCGCAGTCAAACATATGACATATAACGGTAAAATTGTTGCTATACGTAAAAGAAGACAACAATTATTATTTTGCTGCTTTTTGGCACATGCAACTAGTGCAAATTTTAACTTATTTTAATTCGTTTGCTAAATTTTTTGTTATCTCCGTTAGTGTGTGTTGACACTTTTCATTTCAAAATGAGTCTTTTCTATAATTTCATGGGTAAAATACAAAGTGCTATAACAAATGAACATGCTATGGGCAACAAATGCAAACACAACAATTTACATGGTTACTCAGTGGAAAGTACATTCGATATATTTGACCGCATACATCCGACAACTGGTTTTAAGTATCAGAGTGTAAGCAGACCATACTTTTAAAAATATATATTTTTGTTAATAATAAATGATTAAGTACTTCTGCGTTAATTACTATTGCTAGTGTAGTTGAAAAATGTACCTTAGTTGCATGATTTTAGTTTGAGTTTATACAGCACACCAGCCAACAAGATTGCAAGTACAGTTGATTATGTTTTTAC
>JXPQ01033735.1:0-11193 GCA_001014675.1 Ephydra gracilis
CCGCAATTACTTTTTGGGCAACCCAACATATATAAACCTCAATGCATCCTGAAGCTGACCTGACGGTGCAGAATGATGCCGAACCAATAATGGAGCCAACCTATACTGTTAATTTAAAACTTCCTAGTTCTTTAAAAAGAGCGTACTACCTATTCTGCTCGCTAATGATTTGGACTATATTTGCCGAAACAAACGAGGGTTTATCAAGGGTCATTAAGCAAGCAACGGAAGATAGGCCATGCATCTAATGAGAACAAGATAAAGTTTTTATGTCCTTGTGGAAAATTTCTGGCCTAAAGCATTACGTTGAAATGGAAAATTTTAAGATCAAAATGACTAAGAACTTTGTCTACCTACGCTCTAGCTTAAACATCAAACTTGGTTATTTCAGTGGGTTCAGAAAGCAATTGATGAATACAAAATGTTTAATGTACAAATGAACCCTTAAGCATTATTTTGTGCATTGTTTTTTCATTAAGAGATATACATACAATATATTACACACTTTATTACTGCTTTGTTTGCTTAACAATATTTTTATTTTTGTGCAATTTCTGTTTACGCAAGCTTTTTATTATTTTAATAAAGCAGTAAGTAACCCTCTTTTGCATTAAACACTTATGAGCTCATTGTCTTCTACGAAAAAAATGCATATGCTAGGCTAAACAGTTCTGTACATGCTGCTTTTACTCTATTAAGATTAGAAACAATTTTTGCATTAGTTTCTAATTTGTTTGTTTTGTTTTGTGGAGTTATTGATTTTAAGGTAGCAATAAGTTTGTATAAAATAGGTGTTTGAAAATAAATTAACTCAGTTCATGAGTGAGTGTGAGTGCTGAGTTCTTTGGTGATACTATAACGAGATCACCTTAAATCAGGCAGGACTTATTAATGCAGGTTAAGTGCTGTTGTTGGTAATGCCATTAGTGATACAGGTATTTGATTACACTTCAAATACGTTCATTGGTGATACAACCAAATGAATACATTTAATAGGACATGGTTGCTTTCTAAGAAAAATTCCCAAGCAATATATATGGATATGAGAGCGTCGATGGCGAATGTTGGATACTGTAAAACGACGGATACTATGAAATTTCCGCGATGTCAAAGGAAAAATCCGCAACTAGAAGTAAAACGCAGCGGCAACGTTGGTAAGGTTATGTCACTCATTTCAATCGGTCAGAACTAGATCGATTTAAATCCAAGCGGTGGGAGTTGTAGAAGAGGATGATCGAACTTGCGTGGAACTCACCAGGTTTATCCGCAATCGGTGCCAAGTTACATCCGGGAGACTGATGCCGCAGGATTTATGACACACATAAGTTGTTCAATAAATTATTCGAATTCACAATAAATTCTCGATTTGTTCTTTTGTTTCTGTGTAAATATAATATATAAATGTGTACTCCAAGATTCTAGAAGAAGCACAGAAGTTGATTAATAATTAATAAAAATAAAACTAAAAGGTTTTTTGTTTTCTTCCAAAAGTATTAATATTCAAAAAAAGCGCAGTGAGATATCAGCAGATATTGCAGTTGCGTTGACTCGCACTTATGCACGCATTGACATTTTTCAATAAATTTTTTGCTGCACCGTACAGAGAATATACTTTGTTAATTGATTTAATATTTTGCATTTTGTTTATTTTTACTGTATTACCGTACAAAGAATATACTTTGTTCATTGATTTATTATTTAGAATTTTATTTATTTTTGTTTCCAATGCTTGGTGAAAAAATGGCAATTGTTTTATGTGCTGATTCGTCTGTGTTTGAACTTAATGCAGGATGAATTGTTTATAAGAAATTACGATCTGCGAATGCTGAGTGATTAGCTGATGCAATGCATCTACTTTCGAGTAATATGAGAACATCAATGGATAGGCTGCCTTGCATAACCCAGGTTGCCGATCATTTAATTCCCAAGTTAGAAGGTTACTAGCAACCTTTGATAGACTTCTTTCCATTATAATAATAGGAGCTCAACCACAACGGTGCTATACAATAAAAGTCATTTAATTAAACGAATTATGGGTGCAGAAATATTTCACTCATTCAATAATTTGGTATGGAAATAATATTAAGACTCATCAGCAGTAGCTACTGATCAGGAATTCCAGGAATAAATTTCCAAGGCATACAAAATTTACCAAAAATTGTCGAATCTTATATAGGTTTTCTTAGCACTACCCAATGTTATTATGCCAAAATTGGATAGGCAAAGTTGCAATTCTGAAGTAAATATAGAAATGAAGCCATCAGAAAAAATAAGCTTACTGGCATCTATATACAGTTCTACTTAAATTAGCTTATAAACAGTCAGAAATAGCTTCAGCCACCATTAAGAGTTACCGCGATACGGCACTTGAATGTTTATTAATATTGAAGAATTGAGGATTCGATACCGCTTAGGTATCATTCTACTCCACAATCTCTTAAAAACTTGAGACTGAACGATACACATGCTATATGAAAAGTCAAAAGCAAGACAAAAACCGCTGCCAATTAAGAAATGTATTTGCTATTTTTGTATACATGGTTCCAAACTATTATATAAAGGTATATTTCAAAAAGGGGCAAAGAAGTTATATAAAATTTTTCATCTTATAATAATGGCAACTTTCAAATTCTGCATTAAATTTACCGTCCAAGGTAAAGGTGAATCCAAAACAAAAGCAATTTTACCAAACTAAGTGTAGGTTCTGATTGAGCAAGTTCGCTCGACCCTAGCAATTACAATCACAACCACTTAGCCGCTTAGCTGTTTGAAGCCAATGAAATTACCAATGAAACGATTGGCAATGGAATATGAGTATCCTTTTCCTAATGCCAGTGTTGAAAAACGGAAATGCCCCAAATTACTTAAGATCCCTTTTAAGATCCGTTTTAGTGTGCTGTGTAAACGATTTTTCAGATTCGTTCCTTACCTGGTAAATCAACTATCTGATAAATTTTTAAAATTTTCATGAATCTTGAAGAAGACCCAGTAGAAATGAATGCATCCAATCCAAGTTTTTTCAACTTGATAGTGGAGAAAATCATCTCTCCTGCGGGTTTTTGAAGCCAAGATATTGTTCGCCCTGAAGCTTTTTTAACTTCATAATGGGGAAAATCATCAGTGCTGCGGGATTGAAACCCAGTATCACCGTTATCTATACAACGGAACGGTTAATTCAACATTGGTTCAAGAAGAATAGGCGATGGGTCTTGGAATTTATAAGAGCAAGACAAAGTTTTGCGTATGAAAGTGCAAACATTTTACCAAAATTCGTTGAAATGGAAAAGTAGTTCGGAATGGTTAAATAATTTGTCTATCTAGGCTCCAGCGAAAGTATTCAAACAACTTCAGCCAGCTAATCAAACTTAGATATTTCAATGGGTTCAGAAAGCAATCGAGAATTACTGCCTTTAAAATAAAAACCAGCATATATAAGTGTTAATGTCTGTCCTGCTGTACCCTCGCCAAGCAAAAATCCTTTTGAGACGTTTTTGAGAGGAAAACCTTGCGTAAAAATATATGGTCCTTGCTGCAATTGCGGAAAGTGCATCCAGTAAAATCATGAACTGTTTCAAATATACGATTATTTTAAATAATTCAAACACATAAAATTCCAGCTGCTCTGTTGCTATATCGCGCATGTGAGATAAAATCTCCACGACCTGTGGTGACCGTAGAAGAGCACGACGAAATCTGGATTAATTTTACCAGGTGCCAGAATTGCCTTGCACGACTTAAAGTAGAATACGGCTGGAACAATACATTTATAGAGTGCGTACTGATTCAAAGCTACGCGCTTATCTTGTCTTCCTTTGGAATAAAAATCGTTTTGTTTTGGATCAAGTCATCATCTATACATTTGTTGCTAATAGCATTTCTGCAATCCAATATATAAGAACGGATAATTTTATAATTTATGGTCTTGGCTTCCCCATGGAAGGTAAACAGCATAGCTGTCCGAAATGGAGAAGGCTTCAATGAATAAAAATATTGAAGCACTATTAGGTCGATATGATACGACGTTAATTTATATCAACAATGGAAAATGATTTCAATCATCATCATCGGAATTTGTTTTAGAAATTGTAAATAATTCTCGGAAATGTAGTTATGCAATAGTGTATGTAATAATTCTCAGATATATACATTATTCTTTTTAAATACAAAATTAAATCAAGATTGAAAAGGAAAACAACAACAAAGTCTAACTTCCAAGGAACTAGATTAAGTACTACTGCTGGTTCTCATAGCGACATAAGTTTAGGTACCAGACTAAGACAAATAAAGATTGTAATGGTATTCTGAAACTTAGAAGTTAATTGAAATTTTAAAATTTGACCGGCAATAGGAAGCATCAATTGTTGCGCCCCTATAACGATCCTCNTTGTTACGCCCCTATAACGATCCTCGGGTTATTTTTGAAATGACTCACTTGTTCATAAGCTTCAACGATTTCAGGCAATGAAAGGGGCAATGGTAGATTTACTTTCGCAAGGCCCAAACCTTACAAGCTAGATTAGGGGAACATCCATTGGCTATAAAATCAGAGGCCAAAAGTCTTATGGGGAAAATTTTGCTGTTTTGAAAGTTAAGTGATTCATCGATTAAGACGATCGATGAAAGACGTTATCACAGTAAAAACATATATTGCGATAGTGTGAAAAATATAAATGAATGTTTTTTAAATTAATTAATTTAGATAAAGCGCAATTAAACATTAATAACATATCTCATTTGAAGGGTATTCAGTTTCATTTCATACTAATTAGAACTACTTATTTTGTACGGTTGTTGGAGGTCGCTAGGAAATTCACAAAAAACTTGTTGTTAAAGCATTCTTCAACAGCATCGCTCCTATATGGAGAGCTTCACATAGTTATAAAAGAAATTGAAGCAGTTCTTATTTCGCAGCCAATATCAGACGATCCAACTCAGCTTACAGTATTTTTTTCACATATTAACTCAATCATTTATTTAATGTATACGATATTTAAAAAATTTTCTTTTCTTTCTGAAATTGAGTTTATTCCATTAAAATTACGAACATTAAACATCGCTTACAGCTTAAATTAATCGATGCCATATAAGAATTAGTAATAAGTAAAAATAAAAAGGAATTCAGTAAATCAAGACTTATATGAAATTAAAGTTATAATGCATGGAAAGGAGATAGCCCCAGTATAGTTTATGATTCTTTTAGGTGTACTGCTTGGGTTTGGTATCTTATACATTTCACCTGTAAAAATCGATTAAAAATGATCTTTTTTATGGGCGAAATTCAATTATTGGCGCGCCAATTTTGCGGAGCGGTGGTACTGAAACAATAAATTTATAAAATTTTAAATAGATGTTTTCGCTTTTTGAAACAATTAATTTAAGATTATATTAATAAAACATAATAATGCTGAATGTTAAATATTGCTGAATGTTAAATAACAATTTCTGTTCGAAGTTTCATCAATTACGCCAGGCCAATCTGTTATGTTTACAGACCCACAAGGAATTTTTACAAAGATTACAACGCTTTATAAACAAACCATACTTTATGGAAAAATGGAGCAGTTCGTTTATGTCATTTGTGAGAAATCCTTCATCATTTATGTTCCTGAATTATTCAGCTACAAACAGCATTCTCCTGCTTTAAATAAAAAAGCAAGCAAAACATTGTAAAACGAATACCTGGAAATATCAAATCTTTTCCATATGTTCACCCTCGCATATTTTTTATACTATTTTTGGAAATACATTCACCATATTTGAAAAAAATCGTCAGAATTCAAGAATCATCCATTGAAATTTCATAATGGCTGGAGAAGGAACAGTCAGCTTCCAATCTTTTGGTATCAGTATTTTGGGTTGCACTTGGTCTTTAATTCTGCGATTATCTTGAAAAAGGGAAACTTACAAAACCGACTATTACATAGCGTCATAGGGGGATTTGAAGGACGTAATTGTGGAAAACATCAAATTAAGGATACATGTTAGTTTTAGCTTTTAGGTTTGCGTACCACGTTGATTTTTATTTTTAAGTTCAGTTCAGTTTTAACATTAATGCTACTTTTACATATGACAGTGCAGTTCATTATAACAAGTATGTCATTAAATTACGGGCATCAAAAATTATATTTGACCGTTATTTGCAAGCATACTTCAAAGGAGATTTAGTAAACCGTGTAGTTCAGTTAGAAATCTGAGTAGAATATAAGAAACTACAGGTATTTCACCAGTTTAAGATAATGAAAAGCATCTGTCGCAGTTAATTAGAGCGCCGCAATTTTAACATATTGAAGTGGGACCGAGCCTCCGGTCAACATTAGTTCTTAAGAATCGATTCACCTACAGTCCAACTAAGGGAACTTGGTATAATGCAAATAATCGTCCATCTTGCTTCCATGAAGGCTAAAGAATACTGCTAGTCAACGTGCACACAGAGCAATGGTATCTTACAAGAAATAGTAAAGTACAGTACTGCATGATGAACAGACTAATGAGATGTTATAAAGCGCAATGAGCTACATAACATGGACTCACAAAATAAGAATCGGTGCGCCAATCGTAGAATAACATTTGGGTTGAAAGATTTCTAGGGTGATATACAAAACACTTTTTTGAAATAACATTTGATTATATTATTCAATATAATTTCCTTTGAAGCCGATACAGTGATTACAGTGGTTAGGAGATTTATTGTTACCACTCTTAAAGTACAATATATGTTTATCCTT
Organism: Ephydra gracilis; assembly: GCA_001014675.1. Classification (NCBI taxonomy): domain Eukaryota; kingdom Metazoa; phylum Arthropoda; class Insecta; order Diptera; family Ephydridae; genus Ephydra; species Ephydra gracilis. The sequence goes on from JXPQ01033735.1 coordinate 6,726, forward strand.
AAAATAGTTCTCACGGTTTAACTTTTATTTGCGATAAATTTCTATCCAGCGAGCATTCCCTTGAGGTCTGAGATAGGAAAAACGTCGTTGTGAGTCAAAAATAGAGGACGCAATATTAATTGGTATTCATACAACCTCGCCATCGTTTAGATCGACTTACGTCATTATGCATTATCCTGATGAACCATCACTTTCTTTTTCTTCAAACGCGCCATTGATTCTAGTAAGAGACACTTTTAAAGTCTTTGCACTTTAAAAGATAGTCGATGAATCTAACAATACGTTCATGATTGTTTGGATTGTCTTGTGAAATGTGATGTCATGTTTTATTCATTGCCAAATATTGCCCCATTAATTCGGGTTTGTTATCAAGTTGAAATACTGCTCATGTCATCAATTCGTTGTGGTTTTGGTGGAGCTTTTGCTAACCCAAACAGTCATATACGATATCTTCAACACGTTCAAACCATGAGCAAACCACTTCTCAATGGTTGATTTCCTTGGTGAAAGGTTCGAATAATGTTTATCAAGCCATACTTCAATGTTGTTTCAATGTTTATCAAGCCATCGCTTCATCAATATTTTTTTAATTCATACATGGAAATGTTTTATATCCATTTTCTAATTGGCCACTATAACATGGTACAAGTCTTGGCCTCAGCGATCCTGCGTCGGCATTATTGGAGATGCCTTGCAGTTTGGCGCCAATTGCGGATTCCTAACGTTATGATATCGTTTAGGACCTGATCAGTCCAATGCAGGTTTCGCCTTCCTCTTCGGCGAGTACTCCCACTTGGCTTGGAATCAAACACTTAACGAGTTGCTGCAGATTCATCCATATAAGCGATATGCCTTGCGACTTTAGCCGCTAAATTTTGATCAGTCTGATTATGTCAATATCGTCGTGGATTTCATACAGCTCGTAATTCCGCTGGATGCGCCATTCGACGACATATCAGTAAGGGCCGTGTATTTTCTGTAGGACTTTTCTCTCGAAAACACCCAGTACTTGCTCATCAGATCATGTAAACGTTTAAGCTTCAGCGCCATATGTCAGGGCGGGGACTATGAGCGACTTGTAAAATCTGGTTTTCATTTGTCCAAAGAGGGCATTTTGACGCAATTGCTTGCTAAGCAACTATGGGCTAGCGGGAGTAATACTACGTTTGATTTCGAGGCTGATGTTATTGCATATATTTATGCTGGAGCCTAGGTAAACAAAGTCCTTAACCAGTTGGAACTTGAAGCTTTCCATTTGAACAGATTCTCCTTGGCTAGAATCTTTAAACGTGACACAAAGTACTATGTCTTGTTCTCGTTGACCACTAGACGCATCTTCTGTGCTTCTTCAGCAAATCCGGAGAATGCGGCAGTAACTTCGCACTAACTTTGACCAATGATGTCCATATCATCTGCGTACGTAAGAGGCATCACGCTCCTGTAAAAAATTCTGACGCTTTGCCCGCCGCATGGATGATTTATTCCATCATTAAATTGAAGAAGTCGCAGAATAGGGTTCCGCCAGATTGTCGCCAATCTTCACGACACATTGGGCCTTCCCGAGTGTCATTTCGGAGAGCCTTATTAATTTATCCGGGATGCCGAATTCAGACTTGATGGTGTATAGGTGATTCCTATACGGAGAGTCAAAGTCGACAAAAAAGTGGTGTGTGTTTCTCGTGGTTATTGTCCATGATTTGACACAATGTGAAGATCAATGGTGGATTCGGTAGTGGACTTACTAGGTCTGAAGCCACACTGATAAGATGCATTCAGCTTATTTTTAAATGATTTCAGTCCTTAGGCAATGTTCAGAAGTCTTATGCTACGATAATTAGCGTAATTTGTGGCATCTCCCTTATTCCCTACAGGGCAGAGTACATACAGACTACAATAGCTGGGCATGTATACTTGGCACAAAATTTTGTAGAGATAGTTGTGCATGCATTTAACGATCTCCTCATCACGAACTCTGAAAAGTTAAACTGCGAGGGCGAAATATCCCGCAGCCTTATTCGACTAGGCCCCTTGGATGGCAACTGCCACTTTTTGACGGTGAGGTGGTGGGACCAGGAGTAATGGCAGTATTGTGGGAGTCATCGCCATTTAGGGTGTTACTGAAACGTACTCTCCATAACCTTAGCCAGCTCTCGACATCAGAAGCTTCAGTCTTAAAAACTTAACTCATACGTTTCATCATTTCAAAGAATTTTCGAAGCTTCTCTTCTCTGCTTTTCTCGCGGTATTTCGCATTGCTCGAACGAGTTGTGTTGGACCTCAATGTGGCCTGGTATGCAGTGTTTTTTTTTTCAAATGCGGTAGTTTTCGTTATACCACGTGAGTTCTTTCAGTATAAGGATCCGAATCTTCACCTAAGGAGCTGTTCAGAGACTTTTAGCAATGTACCACCAAAGCTGGGTGTCATCATCACCCATTCAGATGGTTGAAGGATGAGTTCACGAATTGTTTTGTTGGCGCGTAGACGCATTCTAACCTTTGGTAGCCTCAAGGGAGTGGTCAGAGGCAATGTTGATAAGTCGATGCGGTCACACATTCAGATTGATTGACGCATGGCGTCAATACATGTACTCAGGAAGAGTTTGGATTGTTGAAATATGACCACAAGGACTGAAATTAAAGAAGAAGTACTAACGCCAGCTATCGGTTTTGTACTGAATTTCTCAATGTGAACTGAACAATGAGTTTTTTTTTTAGTTTTGGTGTTAGTTGGTACGATTATGGGCTTGGTTTAAAAACACGTAATATTTCATAAAAGCCCATATGGCTATTAGAGAGGTATACAAATAAATGTTTTCCAACTAACTGAATGAAAGCCTCAGCTAAGTTATGTAAAGTCTTATTTTGTTGATTGATTTAAGTAAAACCTTCGATACGATTCCACATGTCAAACTGAGTCATCGCAGCGTGAGAAACATCAGCTCTGACAGTACCCCTAAAAAAAGATATCAAGGACTTTTCAGGTATTGAAATTTAATGAAAGTATTTGAATATTTATATCGAATCGAATTTTTCAAATTTGTAAAGTTTTTCTGTATATCGGAGAAGCTTTATTGAAAAACCTTAATTTTTTATTCACCGTCCTGAACAATAAAAGCTGGTTCATCGGGCACAGTGGCGTATTATACATAAAAATATCTTATCTTTTATCAATGCTCATTACAAGTATATGATATGATTCGTGCTTCTGCTTTCTGTCGGTGGTGGTGTTCAATAGAACTCTCAGCGGAGAGTGTGTTGTTGTTGCTTGTCACTAAAAATATGGGCTTCATGTGTGTGGTGGTGCTATATTTGATTAAAATGTAAATCGATTTATGCCTTCACTGGGCACAGTCAACATGACCCACTTCAAAATTCGTAACATTGCTCTCCATTTAAGGGTCATCGTTCCTTTTATCACTGAAATGCTTTCTGTATATACTCGTCCTGTTGGAGGCATATCTATAATGTAAGAAATGAAAAAACTAATAATGTTGTTGCGGTAGCAATTTATTCAAAAGAAATGGAATAGGCCGTTTGTTTGCTGATGACAAATACTTATCACATTTGATGCTTATGTATTACTTAATTATATTTTTAACAGATACTATATTTTCTTTATCTGAGATGTTGTTCTCCGTTTTGTTACATCGCTTGTGTTGCTCCGGATATTAAATCGTCGTGACTTACTAACTACCGCACACTATTATGACTCGCCCCTTCGACTCAGATGAGTTTATAGGTGTGTGTCTTGTAGTGGCCTTTGATTACTTTATTAACATTTTCTAAACTCGACTTGAAAAGCTACCATTGTGTTGGCTATTGATCTATCTATTTATATTTTCCCAACATTCCAGATTCAACCACCATTTCGGTGGGACCACGAATTTTTTAATGTTTTTTTTACTAACTCCTTGTACTTTATTCCTCTAAATTCATTATTGTTTTCTATTTTTAGCACCTTAATAACTACTTTACTAGAGCATCAAAAATGGAATAGCCCTTCCTTTACTATGGGTGTATACACACGCGCCAATTATTAGTTTAATAATGGCTGGTATACAATACCTCAGGCCTCCTAGTTTGAGCGCTGCCATCGTGGCCATGGTGCACACGCCGTCATTGCTTTCGGTGTACTGTGTGCAAGTTCCCTATGTTCCTTAGCGACAACACTACACCGTTCCTCCGGTTGTCAGTTTTAACCAGCTCACCGTTTCATTTAAAATTACTGTTCTGCAATCGCCTGGATTAATGAATATTCGCACCCGATAGGTTCAACAATTCGTTTTGATCAAAGCTATGGCTTTGGGTGCAATAGTGATACAGGAATGCTTCTTGACACTCTCTCTTCTGTAGGTGCATCGTTTCTTTATGTTCAGTGGCCTGCGGTGAGGTCAGCTGTGGCTTCGGCCTACGCTGCCTGCACCGAAAGTCCTGTTAGTGCGCTGTCGTCGATTATCGCCATCCTCCG
>JXPQ01033942.1:17137-30775 GCA_001014675.1 Ephydra gracilis
TTTTTCTGGTTTTGGTTATCGCCAAAAAATCTCGTTTACGAACTGTTTTAAATTAAAATAATACTTCTTGAAGTTTGTGTCAAAACCTTTGTTGCGTTGGATTAGGTACACAAATTCGCTACGAAAATGTAGACAATTTAGAAACACTGCGTAGGCCATACAGCTGTGTTAATTTCAAAATCGGTTTGATATTTACAAAGCTCATTGCACGAAAATCTTTCACGACTGTGATGTACTGCCCAAATAGCGTAACGCCAATGGCTGATTTTGATGCCGGCAAGTTCGTTATTTCTTATGACTGGCAATTGCAATTCTGTGTGAAATAATGAGAAACTCACAATTCTACAAAGCTAAATGCTCTGAAACTACGTTAGTTTTTGTTGTTTCGGTCAGAAACAATGAAGTTGCTGAAATTGAACGAAACATCGGTCTTTCTACTTCCGACTGTCACTTTGATAGATTGTCGCACGTGAAAATTTCGCGAGAAAATCACAAATTAATTAAATAAATATGGATAAACCAGTAGTGTGGGCACGCGTAATCAAAGTTTTGGGTCGTACTGGCTCACAGGGTCAATGTACACAAGTTAAAGTTGAATTCCTTGGCGAGCAAAACCGTCAAATTATTCGTAATGTTAAGGGCCCAGTTCGTGAGGGAGATATTTTAACTTTGCTTGAGTCTGAACGTGAGGCAAGAAGACTACGTTAAGATACATAACAACGTTGAATGATTTTTTCTTTATTTTGCAAAGGTGCATAGAACTAAAAATATTGTGATTTAAATACATGAAATTAATCATTTTGTTTTCTTTATAGATGGGATTGGCCTGTCTGTATATTGGCCGAGTTCTGTTTTGTTTACGACATTTGGGAAATGAGAAAATTTTAATAGAGTGGAAATTTAGAGTGTGTCAATAAATAAGAAATCATTCAGATTTTTTAAAGATATTCGTGTATTTATTTCTTTTAGCGGTTAACATAGTAAATTTACAAATCATATCAATGCAATATGGTGTACATAGATTCCCTACATATTACAAGTAGAGTTTTCCGAATGCAAAATTGTGCGTCGCACAACGCATACTGATCGTGGCTGCAAACACTTACAATAGACAAAACCTTTTTTCAGATATTCCTCAAAGTCGAGTGATATGTCGAGCAACTTCTTATAATCGGAGAATATGCTAAAGTCTTGTGGATCCATTGAACTCACACGTAATTTCAACTTCAATATTGCTGTGTGCATATAATTGAATAAATCACGTACAAGTTCATAGAAATATGATATCGGTTTATGAAATGAATCGCCCACCATAAAGTCGGTCACAAAGGAAGCACTTAATTGATTATACAAACTCTCAAACACTCTGCACTCCTCCCGTACCTCAGCCAATGAATGCAATAATAGTGCACTAAAATAAAATTGGAATATAGCTTAGTTCAAGGAGCGCACATACAATCTTACTTCGATTCGCGTAAAGTCGTAAGTTTTGTATAGTATTCGCTGAGTATAGTATTCTCGGCTGGCATGGAATATACCTCTGGGTATTTGCAACAGTTAACGCCGGTGCTAATAAATAAAGTTGGTTATAATCGTGAACATTTTGTAAAGCAACTAATAACAGACGATTTAATCATATCGTATCTCTGTGCTAAGAAAGACATGCGTTCCACAATATCCTTTTGCTGGTGGAATTCTTTTTTCATGAGTTCGAAATGCTCGCGGAACCTTCCCTCTAATTTTAAAAGTTGCTTTAAAGTCTCGGCCTCGTACCGTAAATGTCTTTTGAATATCATGCTTTCAGTTTCCAAGAACTCTTCTTCTAATTCTTCGAAGCATTCTTCATTGTTCACTGATCTTGGAGTTTCTGATGCGAAAGAATACTGCGACATATTAGATTCCTTTGGATCTGTAGGCATTGTTTTCTTTTATTTTCTTGTACTTCCACTGCTCAACTATTACGAATAATTATCATAAGCTATGTGATATGCTATAATTTATTTAACTAGCTTTGTAAAACTACAAAATTGTTATGTTTAACGACTTTTTAAAAACATTAGTAAATTATATTGAAATAAATATAAAATATAACCAAACCGAAAATAAACAAAACCACAAGTATATGAAGTGATTTTAAGCAGTGTTACCGTACTTTTAAAATTCATCCGAAAATAATGTTAAATTTTGTACTTGTACTGTACAATTGTACTGTTCACATATTTCATTAAACAAACTGGCATCACTTATAAATTTTTAATTTTATAGCAGTCCTCTTCCTTTTGACGACAGGCTGCCTGCAACCTACAGTAGCATGGAATATGTCTGCGAATACATTCAGTTTGATTTGACCGACGACACTTGCAATCTTCCAAGCCGACCATAAGAAAACCATCAAAGTCACTTGTGTGCATCAATAATGCCTGATAGTCTTCAATGGACCCAGAATCGGTTGGTAAAATCAACTGGGCCCAACATTTCAATTTGCATAAAACACCATGAAAGTACGTGAAAAGATCGTCAATCAGCTCACGATGGTAAGCTAATGGTTGCAAGTAATAGTTTCCTTTGATAAATGGACTCTCCACGGTGTGGTCTAATAGGCAACAACGATGATTTAATTCACTAATGGATTCTCGAATCTTTCCCAATGCAAATGACAATGTACAACTGTAACATCCATCATCATCATTATTAATAAATTAAATTTAATAAATAGTACTTACTTGGAAATATTGAGCTTTTTAAAGTCCTTGAAAAAATCACACAAGGCACGTTTTTCACAGTGGTTTGAAACAACCTCTGGATACGGCTTCATGCAACAACCCGAAACAGTTAACATCATATACCGCTGTGATTGTTTCCACATGCTACTTATTAGAGCCTTTTGCTTTTCAATCTCTTCGTTCAACAGGTTGTTGTAAGCCTTGAATTCATCTTCGAGCTTCAGCATCTGTTCCTGCGCACATTGCTCCAAACGGTAATCACATTTTGTGTATAAAGTCTTGCATTGTTCGAATTTCGGTGAGATTTTCTCCAACTTTTGACGCCTTCGCTCTGGATACAACCAACAGAATTTCGGATTGCGTAGTTTGACTTTTGTATTGACTGGATGGTCATACTTGCACACCCAACAGGGATCATAAGGCTCCAGATCAGGTTTTGGGGGATGTACTATGGGTCTACATTTCTCACATGTAAGATATTGATTTAGTAAGTCCATTAATATATATATTTTTTCGTATTTAAATTTTGTATGAAATATCGGTTCAACAGCTTTTTCTTTCCACTCTTATTATATTTTTGAAAAATACAGTTAAGTAGATAGAATTGTAAAAATACATGACACATAGAAAACATGGAGTTCTTCGCATATCATACAAAAAAACAGTGCATTTAACGCTCAAGTGTCCAAGATCGCCTGTAAACGCACTCAAATTATAACTATTGAAATTGGACAAAATAGTTAGTTTTCAAAAGGTGTAAGTTTGAAATAATGCGCAATTTTAGCTCGTTTGGAAATAAAAATAAACATACTTTTAGTTTTAAGAAATCAAAAACTCGAATAAAATTTTTTTTTTTTTAATTAATTTTTTATGATAAGTTTGGGACGTATTATTCATAATATTTAAGTTGCAAGTTCTCTTCAATAACCGTAAAATGTGGAAGAAGAATAGGTTATCATCGTTTGCTCATAAAGAGTTTAGAAGAATTTTTATGCCGTTTAAAAATATAAGGAATAAAAACTTATTTGAGTGATAATGTTGATGGACCTTCTTACTATGAGGTTGATAAGGTGACCAATAGAGCTATACTAAATACGAGGACGGTTCAATAAATACTCGTTTTAAAAATTAAGACGCTATTTTTTTCAAAAAAATTTTTGTTTTCGTTTTTTCCCAACGTTACTGTCATTTTTTAACCCCTCCAGAAAATAAGATTTGTTGAACTTTGGAAAATATGTCTCGGCCATGGATTCCGCATTCGAGGTAAATTTTTTCACGACGGCCATTTTTCATGTTAGAGAACAAGAAAAAGTCACAGGGATCCAGATGAGGTGAAGACTTGGGTGTGGCAACAATTCACATGATGAATTGTATCATGCATTTTGGTGGCGTCAACTCCGAATGAATGTGCTGGTGCGTTATCGTGGTGAAACAGAGCGTTTTGGTTCTCCAAAACGGCCATGTCTCCTTGAATGTTTCTTCGAAGTAGTTGAATAACGTTCAGTGAGCGCTTTTCCTCCTAAAAAATCTAAAAAATTTATAAAAAAATCATTGCTATGGCTTTTCCCAACGATGGAAACATTTTCACGTTGTTTGGAGTAGATTGGCCGGAAGAAATTGTTTTGATTGCTTCTTAGTTTCTGGTGTGCAATGATGAATGCAAGATGCCATGTGTTACTTCGAATCTTACTTAAATTGCTCTAAATAATGCTACGAAATTAACAGCCAAGTCCGCTAGCTGCCCACCGTAAACAATCGCGGGACCCATCGGGCCGACACTTTTTTCATCACCAAATTATCGTGCAAAATATTAATTTCCATTTTAGTCGAAACATCTACAGTCTCTGCTATTATTTTTGTTCGTCGATCAGTGAGAATCATATGCTGAACTTTTTGAATGATTGCCTCAGTAACCACGTCTGCCAGGCGTTCTGGTCGCTCCTCATCAAAAAGGGATCTTCGACCAAGGTTAGATGGTGAAGTGTGACCCACAATGACATCTAAACTTGCTTTCGTCTTCTCGCATTTCTTGAACATCCAAAAACAAAAAGCGAATTATCAAACTATATTGCTCATTTTCAATCTTAACGAAAATCACTAAAAACATCGTACTCAAATGGCTGCCAAATCCAAAGTAACCTATCAATCAGTCTGAAATGTTTTACCCTGAATTGATAGATGGCAGCACCAATACCAAAGTCTCCAAAGAATGGTCTCTGTCCTCAAATAAGGCTACTTTCTGAACTTCCCTCGTATATCAGGCAGGCTTGAGATATTAGAGATTTATGTGTCGTTAGATCAAAGGGGAATGCACCACTCTCAGCGTAATCGGCCATGAACAATGTGTCTCAAGAACTCCTTATGGCATGAGGACCCAGTGCTATGTAAGTGTCCGAGGACAGGAGTAGCTCTGTTGAAATCTAATCGGTTATTAATATTTTGTGTCTTCTGTGGGAACCTAAACATTTGCAATCTTGCGGTATATTGTAGTGCAAGAGTGAATCTAGTACCAATTAGTTTACCACATGGAGGAGTCGAAGTCGTTCGATTATCATTCAAAGCTTTAATTATAAAAATCTTACAGAATCCATTACTGTAATTAAAGCAATATGATCTAATCTATGAAGTACTTCAGATATTTCCAATAATGAGCACAAAATCCATCACATCGTTGTTATTGAACGACTTATAAGAGAGTTTAAGGATTGGTTTAATAATTTAGTTAATAAGAATGAAGACACTTATTCAAACTTTTGTGAGCCCATTTAACGTTAAAACGAAAAGCGAAATATCCAAAGCTGTTCGAGCAAATAATTTAATTGTATTTAATAATTGGATGGATCAACTGAGAGGTACGAGGTGCATTCCTACATATTATTCACAGGAAGCATAGAAATAGAGTTTTCGACAACAATGTTTAAAATCTTTCGATTATCAAATTCATATCGGTAAGTTAATGCAAATTTAGATTAAATGCGGCACAAACTTATTTAAAATGTTGTTACTTAAACAATTATTACATTTAAATATTTTTTGACAGTGTATAAGGGAGAGCGCAAAATCTAACATATTTAAAGTGCGTGAACTTTACACCAGTAAATCATGAAACTCACTATAAATGCCTGTATACAAACAGATCTCTAATTACATAATTTCCCTTTCTTAAATATCTTTATATTAGCTACTTAAAGGTATAGAGCATCCGCACATCTTAAATAAAAGTACCGAGAAAACATTCCTACAAACGAGTGTAGAATTTTCTACTAGATTTATCATAGATTGGATGATAAACATATTCTTCAAAAGGTTGCATGCACATCTCCTTTTTATAAAGAAATGCTTACTAAAAGATTATTCAGCAGCGTGGATAACAACGAATTGTGATTTTCTTTTAAATATCTTAAAAGTTCATTTCATTACATTTTATATACAACCCAGTTCCTTGGATCGAAATAATTCAAAAACATTAAACAGTCCACAAATCATCGGAAGTTGCTAATCGGAGTTAGACTGTATGTGGTGCTCAAACGGCAGACTATGTGATTGTTTAAGCCTAGTAGGTCTAGCATTACACTCATGAACCCACATCAAGCAGACTTTCAGGTCATGGGCAACTGTGATATACACCATGCTTACATTGGTGGCCTCACCATGTTAAACGCTGGGTAGTGTATGAATATCCGTTGGTGAAGTAGCAAATGCGAGCGACAAAACATCTTCCTCGCTAGTCTTGGAGCTATTTCGTAAATCGTCAGCCAGTGAAAACAGCCAAGAATGCTTCAAACGTAGCCTAATTTTGTTGACGACTTCCCCGGAAGCATGCTCATAATTATAATGTAAGTCTATGCATGAAAAGTGAGATCTCTTTGCAGACCATGTGTAGCTACTCTGCACGAAAATGTTCCCAGCAAGAACAAGACTGAAGTGACAGCACTCCCAGCAGTACGATAGCCGGATCAAGGCTCTTTAACGCGAAAGCACTGTGAAATTTGCTATAGTGGTTATGTAGAACTAAGTGAATCTATGAAAAATACCCGTAAACCTATGGAAAAATAGTTTTTGGTGACTTCGCTGCCATGGTAGGTGGGAAACACTTACTTGGACTTAGGGTCAACAAGTTCAGTAATAACGGCTTCAGATTTATACCGTCTGCCGAAGCGCAGAATATGATCATCGCTTGTTCTAGAACCTGCTTTACGATTACATCAAAGTATATGGAATCTTCCAGATCAACAGTTAATGGACGCTAAGCTCCTGATTATGCGTCACTTGCATTTTGAAATAATAAGAGTCAATTCCACGAACAATCATAACGGACAGCACACGTATTTTCCCACTGCCTGAATCAAACCCTTCTTCACCTTCCAATGTCAACGAGCAGTGGCGACAGATCTCTGGTAGTGTGCAAATTGCTGCTGCGGAGAAGATTGACCACAGTAGTTCACTAATACTCACAAGCTATTATGAAATATGCCGAGTAGTAGCAATTGAAAACTATTCTTCATAACATCCCAATAGTCTTCCATTAAGTGGCTCTAATAGCAAAGTGTCGCACATTTGCTACACGTACTTTTGCAGCTTCAACTTATTTTAATGATACTCAATTTTTAGGCAGAGTAAAACTTTCCGGCGTGTTGAGTAGAATTCTGTTAGATGATACTGTTTATGGGGTCTGAAAATCTATAGAAATATGGTTCAAAGAGTTCTATGCTCCTTATACAAGAAATTTCTGATTTACATCAGTAGTCCGAATAGACTAATAGTCTTGAATATGGTGTCCAACAACTGAGATTCAAGTGATTGAATTGAGTCAGTAAAACACAATTTTTACTTGTCGCTTAGACGACACTCATCGTCTTTCTGTATAGACAAAACCATATTCATATTCCCTTGTTAAGAAAAGGCGCATGGTTTTCCGTATAACGAGTTTGAATATTCTAATTAATGCGGTAAAAAGCGTTAATTAATAATCTAAAATGACGTCAATTCCCCATATCGAAAGACACGAAGTACAAGACAAGAAGTGTATTCCACGTGCATTTGGCCGGAAAAAGAATACACGTTCTGCTTACGAGGAATACCGTGAAAAAGGAAAAATTTGAAGTGCAAACGCAACAATCACTCAAAGCACTACGCCGGTCGCAACCTCTGACTATTACCAAAGGGTTATAGGCACATTAGGGGACATTAGGTTCCTTAACATCGTTGAAGCTGACCTGAGTGAACCTTTCGACCGTAAAGGGGGTTGCAGAAAAAGTAATTCCTTATGCTCTGACTTTTTCAACATGAGATGGAAAAACGATCTGTGCTTCAGGTATTGAACACATTAGCACAATTTTCTATACTGGCAAAATTTATGCCCGATCAAAGAAAAAAACATCAAACAATTGATAGTTTCATAGATCAGACACCGGTATCAGACCATTTCTCCATGAATTCAACGTTACTATTTAGAAATATTGCAATAACCAAGTGCGTTGAAGAAAAAGAAAGTAATTTTTTAGTCTGTAGTTTCAGACGAAGCAACTACAATTGATAAAAAGACTGTTCACATCTTAAATTCACTTCTTAAGACATACAAGCTCTTTAGGAAATTGAGACATAAACCAACCAATCCAGAAGGTCTGACTGTTACCATTAAGAAATAAAGTACAGTTGATTGTTTTTGCAAAGAATAATTATCTGATCTAAAAGTTTGCTGAACAATTTGGCGAAAAGACGAGTAACACGATTCATGTGTGATTCCAAAGAGTATTTCACTCAGAAGTTAAATGTTCTAATTCCAATTGTATTTTCATTGAGTGAAAAGCAGAAAATGAAATACTCAACATAATTAACACAGCAAGAAGATGGAAATAACACTTGCGCCTATCACCATCATCGCAAAAGTCAATATGGCTTTGAAAAAATTCAGAACATCAATCAACTTAATGGAATTTTTTCCAATTTTCTGAATAAAGTCTGACCCAAGACCTACTCATCGTCGTTTTGTTTATATAGTTTGGAAAGCATTTATCTACTATTCCGGATATCACACTGTTGAGTCTACTCGTTACATAGGGTGTCTGTAAATTTCTCAGCTGGTTCAGTAAACACACTGAAAACCCGGTCCAGAATACCAGTAGAAGTTTTCAATATTTACATTTTTAGAAGACAAATTGGCCATGCGACTAGATGGAAGCAAGAAAATAGAGACAACGTGCCGAAAACTATCAGTGATACAAATGTTTGACAAGTGGCCATGAGTTAGTGAGTGAGTGGCAAGACTATTAACATCGAAAACCAAAGAACGCATCAAGAAAGTCAAGAATGAATCATCATTGACCACCAATTTAATATTAAAGCGATGCAACACAGTTGGAAATACTTTTTGGAACCGTTTAAGATATTTTGGTTACTGATTTGGACGTCAGATGCCTAGCTGTTAAGCTGATGGTGAAAGATCTGAATTCCATGCAAAAAAGGATACCGCGTTGACGTCGCATAAGATCGAATACCAATAATCATAATCATAAAATCGACATTACATTAGATGAAATGTCAATTTATAAGTAAAACAAGCAATCCATCATGTATTGTCGGCTAATTGCCGACCAAGATTATTATTTGAGTGTGCGCGTAATGCTATCGTTATCCGTAAACATTTGGCTTAAACCACAGAATTCATCTGGTTTGTTTCCCGACACTCTTTCCTGTAAAAACCAGAAATCGCTCCCATTTAAACAACCGATATAGTGATGGAAACATTGAAAACGACTCTGTTTCGTGTATCCAATATTAACAAGTAAAAATGTTACAGTCGGCTAAGGCCGACAGTATAACACAAGTTGCTTGATAGTTAAATTAGAAACAACAATCGTTTAAATGATTTGGTATTAAATCCGTAAATTGTGGCTCATTTTTTAACCGCCTCTTTGGCTACAAAGTAGGTTTCTGATTTTCAACAAATTATATTGATTTTTGATTCAACCATTGATTAAATGTATTTTCAGTCGATAATGATTTTTTTTTTTTAATTTAAATGTTTCTTATGCATAATTCTGCAGTCGACAATAGTGGGATTACATAGGTACACTGAAGGCACCTCTACTTTTCACTTAATCAAACCCATTTTTGCACACACATTGAATATATTTATATTCATTCAATACTGAAATTTCTTAGAATTAAAATGATAACCATTCACAATGCACCATTTAGGAGAGAGAGACTTGGGACCACATATAAGCTGTGGACCTACTTTTGATTTTTATTAAATTATTTTTATTTTTAATACATGTTTTGATGCCTAGCGTATAATAATTTCGCTTAATTTATCTTTGAATAAGTATGTCTTCTGGACGTACCTGAAATATTTTTGTCGTAGAATATGTGTACCAAATTTCGTTAATCAGTTCAAGGTTTGTTTTCAAGTTTTAGCCAATTCCTGTGGTGGTGCTGATTATATCGGAATATATTTTGATAATGAACACTGGTTCTGGGTGTTACAAGCGTATGACTAAAACAAATATACACTTTGCTATTTTGTATAAAAATGTTTCGGGAATTGGATCAAACGCAGGCATACTTGCGTTCCAGTTGATGGGGAGTACTTTGAAGGGGACAATATGGATTTTCATGTATAATCCTGAATGAATTCTGGTTACTTACTGAACAAGACAGTATATATTGATCTAACAGTCCATAACAAGAACAAAATATTAAATTTGAGACTTTTGTAATTCTTTATAATTTTTTCAAATTTTGATTCAATTGTGAAAGTGATACAGTCATACTTACCATACATACACCATATATTAAGGCAAAATTATATTAATTACTTCCTATTGTTGCTCTAAAAGAGGAAATATGTTTCTGAAGACAAAACTTCTAAGGCCGAAGTAAAGCGAGTGAGTGACGACGTCAGAAGAAGAGGTTAACATTTTGCGTCAACGTGCAAGATTCTAGTACAGGAAATTGATAAATTCGTTCACTTAAGCTCCAGCTTAAACATGTATAATAGCAGCTATGCAATCATAATTAGAATTACTCTACAAGTAGGAGTTATGATTGCTGGCGTCAAGACTTGCAGCAGGTTATAATGGCAATTCATGTGGTCAGAAAACCTTTATAGTAAAATTCAAATTTAGCTTAGTAATTTTGATCCGTTCGTAATAAAAAGTGGCAATTTTTAGATCCCGGATACTGTTGCAATTCTTTATTGTTTTGAATTCATGTGCAGCATTTTTTGCTGCAACGGTTATTTTTCGTATGCATAAGTGAGAGTACAAAGCTGGGTAGCTTCAACTAATTTTGATTAAAATAACAATTTTAAAGCACCTGCTGATTTAATTTGTTTTAATTTCATATAAAGAGCTCTGCTCTGTTTTTGCGGTAATAAATGAAAAAATTTTATAGAACCACCTGCTCTTCAGTATACAGTGTTCCGCACTGTCATTGTTTGTCATCGGATTTGGAACTATTTAACAACACTTGGTCTGTTTATTTAATTTTAAAAATTGTTCTGCGAGAAAGTGTGCGACAGCGATAAGGCGTTTAATAAACTGCAGCGTGCTTCCCAAACATATTTTTCAGAAACATAATAGGCAATAAAGGGTTAATACTCGAATTCAATTCAAAACTTGGAAGCATTCTAGTTTAGACCAGCTGATACTTTGAATCGACTTGTTTACAAAATATAGCTTTGAATGTGTAATCACAAGGGAGGAAGGGGTGCCTATAAAATAATTGCCAATTTTTTGCATAATTAACCCAACGAAAGCATGGTGTTTAAATGTCAAGACGATAGCTTCCTAAAGCAAGTGAGTTCGTTTTGTAAATATGGAAAAATAGCGCATGCTCATTGATAGTGAATTTGTCCATAGTTCACTACGAAAGTGGTTTCATGTGAATTTGCAACATTGGATTGGGTAGGCCCCGGTGAAACGGAAATTAAAGAGTTACGTGGCTACAATGTTGTTTGCGAAGATACAATACTTTTTCCAGAGGGCGGTGGACAGCCATGTGATTACGGCGAAATAGATGGTTTCCCTGTTCGCGCCGTCACTCGGAAGGGAAATGAAGCTGTTCACTTTGTAGAAGCGAAAAAAAGCTTTGAAGTTGGTGCGGATGTTAAACAGAAACTTGATTGGCAACGTCGACTCGATCACATGCAACAACATTCTGGACAACATTTGATTACAGCGCTTTTTGATAGAGAATTTAAATATGACACCACATCGTGGTGGCTGGGCGCTGACATTTCACACATCGAATTGGATACCACGCATATAATTAGCCGTGAATCACTAAATTTGATTGAAAGCAAAGCCAATGAATTAATACGTGAAGGTATACCTGTTACCGTCATGCTGGTAGATCCACAAGATGCTTTAGAGGTTAGTGCATTTTTACCAATAACCTGGTTTTTTTCTTTTTGAAATTGGCAATCCTCCATTTAGTTTCAAGATGCTCGAGCTCCACGCGGATTACCAAAAGACCATGTTGGCCTAGCTCGTGTTGTACGCATTGAGGGGATTGAAAGTAACATGTGTTGCGGCACACATGTGACTTATCTATCACAGCTGCAGTGCATTAAATTGCTATATGCCGAAAAATCGAAGGGTAATGTACTTGTGCACTTTGTTGTTGGTGAACGTGCACTTCGAAAGTTGGGGGAATGTTTTCAACGTGAACAACAACTTAATATAGCTCTCAAGTAAATTTAATTATTAATAGTCTATTTTGCAAAAACTAACTTTCTAACAATCATAGAGGTGGGGCTAATCAGCATCTGGAATTGGTTCAAAAGCTGCAAAGTAACTTGAAAAATTCGAAGAAATCTTTTCAGAAACTTTTAAAAGATATTGCTATAGCTGAAGCTGAAAAGCTAGAGAATATGCAACCTCCGTTGCCTAAGTATTATGCAGTGCATCGTAGAGATGGCATTGAACCAGATTTTATAAACACATTTCTTCGGCATGCTCCTGAAGGTGTATTCTATTTTTTGACTGTATCAGAAAGTGGAACCAATTCTGCAAAGGGTCACATAGTGCTGCGCGGTGAAAAGGATCTAGTGCAAAAGTTTGGCGAGAAATTTATGCAACTCTTGGATGGCAAAGGCAATATTAAAGACTGCACTTTTCAAGGGAAAATCAATGACATTAGTAAAATACCCGATTGCATGGGTCTGCTTGAAGACCATTTCAACCAACCGAAGTCAGCAGCCCAAGGATGTTAGCATTAATTAAAAAGAAAACAAAAATATTACCTTACATAAAATTTTATGGAAATAAACTGTTTTATTCGACTATAAGTAGGCATCACATCATGAAATTAAAACGCGTTTAGAAGTATATTACAAATAATTGATATCGAAGTTTATCATTTTCCAATCCAATCGCCAAAAATGGTTATAAAAGCCTACATCAATAATACGACTGGGTATATCAAAGTAACGAACACGTGTATAGTCACAAATCGCTGGATATGTACAGTCATCCTTGTCATACTTATCTTCCCATAAAATGGTGCAAATTCCTAGTGACAAAAACCTTAGTCTGTTTTGGTTAATTAACTGTTCCAATTTTTTTAAGTACTCCTCCGAGACTGGATTGTGCAGCGAGCTATGTATCAAACACATATTATTATTGTAATGGCGCAATGAGCACATGAAATCCACTTCGTTCGGATTATTCACAGCAAATTTATATAATGCAAAGCAGCTAGACCCGATTGCAGTCGCTTTAAGTGGCTTTGTAACAACTTCTTTGCCAACACCTACAACCACGTCTTTGTAATCTCGTATAAGGCCTCGCCAATAGTTATACAATTTTTCGACGTAGGTATCTTTGTAACGTGCCGGAAGGGTAAATTTATTTGATATGCGCTCGCCCAAATTACGGAATGGGTTGACTAATAAGCGCATTTTCAAGAA
>JXPQ01033942.1:32723-43697 GCA_001014675.1 Ephydra gracilis
TGCGACGACCTACAAGATGATCCAAGTTATAGCTTTCTCGCACCAAAACCAATTTACATTTCTCCAAGACATTCTGATGCTTATGACATTTGCAAGCGCCGTACATATATTTATAATATTCTGCAGAATCGTCTAGCAAGATCAGCTAAAGCATACAAAAGAACAATCAGTAGTATGTACTGTACTGTGCTCATTAAAAATATATTAAATGGTGAACTTATGTTATGTTATTAGAAATTCGTGACTTGCGCCAGCTCGAAAAGGAACATAAATATCACAGAGGCTTATTTGACTTCGCTGAGCGATTGGAACAAAATCCAGATAGAAGTTTTTATGGGAGCTATGATTTTTACTATTCTGGCGGCAGCCTTTGCATATTAGGGAACGAAAATGTGCTGCATGTAGACGGCGAAAATTTGGATTGTTTAAGTAAGTGATTAATATTAATTACAATTTAATGGCGACGCTATATTAAAATATTTTCTGATAATTGCAGACATTAGCCATTTTCCATATGTTAATTCTAAAACTTGTGCAGCTCTGGAAAAAAGTTGTAGCGATATATTTAGTAGATCAAGTGAAATATTTGAAGTGTCATCTGTTCCCATTCAGACAGTGACGGATAACCTTCGTTTTACATTGAGGCAGCGTAATGCTGTTTCGTTGTGTAGCTGGAACCCAAACGAAAATGAAATAAAATCACTTGTGGAATTTAAGTCTAAGAATGTATCCTTCATCAGCTCTACATATTCTCCACTACAGCCGAATAACATGCTCATTACAAATTTGAAGCAGCAAGTGCGCCTTTATGACATTAATTACGAACCTCCTGTTCAAATAGCAATATACCACCACAACGATGACAAATATATAAATAGCTGGAATACAATTAAACATTGGAAAGATAACAACTTCCTGTTTGCCAATCAGAATACAATGAATATTTTAGATATACGTTTGAGGGCACATGAGTGGTTGAAGAAAGTATTTGGAAGGTCAACAACAACAAATGAATGTGATTCTATTACGGCTTTGGCGGTTAGTAATTATGACAACTTGGTTTATGTGGCAACAAACCATAAACTGCACTGTCTGGATTTGCGGCGGCTTGGAAGTGAATTAGAGGTGTTGGGAGGTATTTGTTGCTGGGCACATATGATAGAGTTTGGTCCGACGCTCATTAGCACAATTCGTTTAAAAAATAAAGAATTAATAGCATTGGCTGGGCCATTACCCAGTGATATAAGATTGTGTGAGTTGTCACGAAAACGGGTTTTGGCTACTTCCGAAATGGATGATCAGAAGTATATTTATAAATCTACATGTTTGCCATTTCAACCGCCGTCATTAGAAGAAGCTTTGGATGGTGCACGCTTGGCGGGTAAATGCTTAGACCCGAAGGCAGATTTGAAACGTCGAATTCGAAGTTGCAACATTGGTCTTCAATTTTATCAGTATGATTGCAAACAAAACGCTAAAATCACTTTTTTATTAACCGAAAATTCAATTGGAGATGTTTTTGCGCAAACGCTTTTGAAACGAGAACAATGTGAAAAAGAATTTCTGCAGGAAGACCGTAGAAGTAAAAAGTGCATAAAACAACTGTCAACATATGCGAAGCAAATTATAACGGACGTCCAAGAGACACCGAATTACACAGATATAATGAATCTAAACAGTAAGTGTTTTGAAATTAAATAATTGTCAAACGCTCAAATCGGGCTCTTATCGATCTATAGCTATGCGTAAAATATTGGGGTGTGAAAACTTAAGTTATTGTTTGAAAGACGAAGCCTTAAGTGAACATAATTCTTCCGCTGAGGAAATACCTACAATTCATCCAACTAAACCCATAGAAAGGCAGCGTGGCAAACTAGGTGGCTGGCAGAAACCTTTAGAGTCTCTGCACAATTATAAAGATGCTCTTGTAAAAGACCTACTTGCAATTTGGGATATAGAATTGGACAGAGGCTATTCCATAAATTTGAAAGATGCAAATTTCAAAGCTGAACCAGCTCGTGACTCATTAGTAAATGCGTGGTTGGAAAAAAACTATGCTGAGCCCCCAATGACATCAGTTCCATTTAATAACTTACGCTCTGCGTCCAAAATTGAAGATGATGCAAAAAGCTTAGATGCATCGCAGCCAATATTCAGCTTTAATACTTTACCTGATGAAGCACAATCGACTCAAATATATGCGCCCGGTGATGTAACCGGTATAAATAGTACACTTGAGATTTCAAATTACAACTTGGACAAACCCACGACATTGGATACACCGGAAGGGAAGAAAGCCAAACTGAAATCCAAGAAAACGAAATATGTGAAAGGTTTTGCCTAGAATAATTCGTTTTATAAATAAAAATATTAATATGCATATTTTCTGTTAGACAATTTCTTTACTTCTCTAGAATATCAAAGAGACAATGAATCCATTGAAGAATCTAAGACATAAATATAAATGATTTCGGTGTTCACGTTATCAGTTTATACGAAGAATTCAGTATATGAAATTCATAATGGGAACGCGTCTGACTGCCCCAACTTTGTGGGATCAGCGCATTCGCATACTATAAACGAGTATTACATGCACTCTATGTGTATTGTGCCACGTCGTGGTTAACTTAGCCATTGACAACAATACCATGTGGAAATCTGCTTCAGTACGTTTTGCTTTCGAGCGGTACACAGGAACAATGAGCGAAGACACACCAAATATTTGTCGATTGTTGGGCCAATTCTTACTCTTCAAAAAGGAATCACATATACGTCATCCTCTTTGAGTAGAGCATTCCGGACGAAGAAATATTTCCATAATTACATATGCGCGTTCTGAACGATTTCGTAATACTCTGCTGCACTCCGTCATTTGACGAGTAACGTTATCTACCCCTGCACTTTTTTAAATTTGGAAGCAGAGGTTAATCGTTGGAAGCCAAACATGAGTGTCGTCTATTAGAACCCACTTTTCCTTATTTCAGACTCTTACCCTTACCCCTTTGCACAACAAGTTTGAGGGACATGCATTCGAAAAAGTTTTCGATTGTATACCATTTTAAAAAAACCTTGACTGATTATAGCCAAGTATGTCGGCATCTACAACTGAAAGCAGGCCGACTTGGCTAATTTTTACAAATGCCGTGCCTGAAATAAAAACAGAACCCGTACCATGTCTTATTCCGGCATATAAGTGACTGGTGCACATAGCAACAGACAGACAACCATAACCAGTTCGGTGTCTCAGATGGTGCTGGTCAAACATGTATGCGCTTCAGTGGAACACTCCTTTGAAAACAATATTGTCCCAAATTTAATAATTTTGATGATTTATTTAACCAAAACAGCTGAAAAATGAAATGAGTGATTATCCTATGACAATTGTGCAGTATATTTCCGCGACTAAATTGGTAGACTGCTATCCTTAAATGCGAAAATCAATCATCAAATACTAATAATTTGTTAAGTCTGTCTTATATCCGACTCGACTTTATATTGCTTTCCACTACAGTTCTTTAATCATAATTTTGGCCTTAGAGTTATTCAAGTCTTAAACTTTGTAACTTTTCAGTGAAATTTTGTAAAAAGATGGATTAAGGTATCCAAACATTTTTCGAAAATGGTAATGTTTGGATGATAACCAGAGTTACCTACAGTAAAGGGACGACAATTATCTATTAAATTCAATGAAATATGACAATTGAGTTTATTTATTATGTAGGCATTTACTTAAAATGGGCATAAATGAATCCAATTCAATCGGATATACCTTTACTACTCTTAAGTGGTCCGAAAAATTATTAATTTATTCCATAAATTCGATGAACTTATATTTTTGAGCGGACATAGATAATAATATGGCATGCGCTTACTAAAAACTGGCGAAATTAGATAAGGCACAGAGAAAGTGTACCGGACACTTATGTAGTCCCAAAAGTAGGGTTTTAAATGAATTTATTTACAAATATTGAATTCAATGAATTTAAATATTTGAAAAAAAAAGAAATAAATATTATCAGTTAGTTAGCCTAAAATGAGTTAACGTATCTTCAGAATACCTATATACATATGTTCTATTTATATATATTAAGTTGGAATTAATATCATCAATTAGTCTGCTAAGTATGGGCCTGATTGGATGAGTTTAAAGCAGGAGCATTCACATAAATCTTTTAAATTAACCGAATTTTCAGTATTGGAATGAAATAAATATTATAACGATTGGATGAGAATCATAGGTACCTCCAGTTCACCTATGTGTAATTATTCAAATATTTTGTTGTATTGCGCGCACTTGCGCAATTATACATAAAATATAAAATAGATCTTAATTAATTAGAGCCAATTTTATAAATTTGTAATTCAAATGACTTAATTTGTGTAGGGAGAGATTGGCTTGTATTGGAGGTATCTGATATTTTTATTAATTGAGTTCGTACTCGTAAAGTGAATTAACTAAAAAGCGTGTTGCAAAAATCGAAGATTCTGTTAATGAAGTAAGATGGCTTGCTAGAAGCTATTGAAAATTGTCGATCGTTTACACCCATTTTGAAAAGGTTTATATAAAGTTGAAGTGTACGGTATACACAAAATTTCAACATCAGATATTAAAGGACTTGGCAGAAAGTAAGTCCCTCGTAATTTCTATGCTCTGTGATCTATTAGAGCTACACGAAATTATTAACCAATTAGTTTGAAATGTATCTGAAATAATTAATTGTTATTGGTCGAATTCTGAATGTAACGATTCTACATAAATAATGCTCCAATGGTAAATTTAAGTAACATATGTTGAACAATCATTAGCCTCTTAGTCTTATTTAAGAAAAATCGATTGTGTAATTTGTATGGGATATATTTGAGACTATGTGCTTAATTTAACCTGGGGTATCAAAATGCCATGAAGAAGTAATCATCAAAACTAAGGCCTTATTAGAGGATAAACATAAATCATACCATAAAAATGGTACTGAAAAATTGCCTGACGGCTATAATCGCTCTATCGCTCCGGTCGCAACTATATAAATAATTCAATCAAATTTTCTCACCAATTTGATTTTTCTATGTTACCTTACGAACTTTTCAGCCTAACTTTTATTATTATGTATTAAGCTTTGAAAAATTAATTTTAATGATGATTAAATTTAAATGCGTAGATGGGAGATATATTTGGGGAGGGAGCATGAAATACGAGGGATGAATTTGTTAAGCAATTATAATTTTAAGGATCAGGCCCATTTTTGCTACACAGTGCGGAAATATTATTGTCAGTTGAACAATTTGTTGGCTTCGATTGACGATTCAGATCACTCTTTGGGATTTATTTTTTACCTCCATGTTGCTAAACGCCTTTTCCGGAAATGGAAATGTGGACTAAATTGATTCTATACTTTTTGGTTTTCGTAGAACTTGCATACATGATAAAAATTTATGTAGCAAATTTTATTGGTGTCAAGTGTGGTTTTTGCTTTCAGCAGTTTTTAAATTTTGAATGTCTGGAATATCTTCTGTGCTTAACTGTATGTCAATTGCTGATTTCTGTGCCACACTCCACGCTTCTATTGTCAACATAATTATTTACTGCCGACCAAAAACTTTATAACAAAAAATACAAAAATGTCCATCACATGCCAATAAGTAGTGCAATGAATTTAAAAGCGTGCGAAATGTATTGGAAGATTTGCCTGGCCAGAGGGACGAACATCATGGAACTGGTGTATGGAAATCGCAATTAAGCATTGACAGATTTAGTTGCTATACTTTCTGTTATTCATCGTGAACCAATTTTTAACTAAAAACTCAACATCACAATCCAAATATTATTGAGCAGCTCGTGTAGTCGTCGATATGGCTTCAAGCGTCATTTTCCCTTTTTTAAAACTCAAAAGAAATAAATGAGAATTCAATGAGGGCAATTAATCTGATTTGAAAAAAGCGTTTACAAAATGCCTTATTTGTTAGCCAAAGTTACTTATTTACGAAGACCCTGAGATAGATGCGCCACACCAATATGAAGAAATTCGTTTTCAAGTTCGCATGCCCAGGGTGCATTCTAAGTCAATGAAAACACATCCCAAATCAGCATAGACACCGAACAGAATCTTCTGAAAATAAAGTCTTTTATTGCGACTAACTCGTCACAATCACACAAACAAAAATCTTAATGTATGGACTAAATAAGTATATAAAAAATTTCAAACTATAGCCAACAGTATGTGTGTTTTAAAACAGTATCAATACTTTTTTATATATATATTCTCAGAAAATTAATTATCAATTAGAAAGGATGAGAGAAGGAAACACTATCGAAGCAACAAATGAGAATCAGTCATGCAATAATGAATTGAACAACAGCTAATTCACTGTGTATACTAAATAATTTGGACCGTTAAACCTGAACATAGAGAGCAAATAATTATGTTGATAACACACTCTCCCGTAAATTTTTGTTTACATTTATTTCATAAAAATGAACATGGGAATGTTGGTCTCTAGAAAACATACTCTTGCAAACATGTGCTTTCATCTGTTATAGGGCATGTTGGTTTATGCTGTCATTAGTGTTATGTGGCAAATTTAGTACAACCCACTCTCATGCTTTTAGTACAAAGTTGATGCAAAGTGTTTAGTCCATGTGTACATGTAATTTTGATTGTCCTTTTCGTCTCGAAAGCTAAACAGTGGCAACAGTTATACCTGCACCATCGACATTAATGGCATCAACTGGGCTGCTTGAAATTTGAAGTAATTGTTGTTCATTCCTTTTTGTGTGTTGTGAATTTTGTGATTTTGACTGTGATACACATTTATGTGGAAATTTATGATATGAACCTAATTCACTGGAATATTAAATTTAAAGCAACAATCGAAGAATTATCTCATTAATACCTGCTTTTCGCCTACAAATCATAGTAAAATCAAAATCGATGTGAAAAAATTGACATTAATAGAAATTCAGTTGTTTGTCTCGGTGAATAACAAATTAAACGCTAAAAACCTACCCTTGCACCCACATTGTGTTGCCGCTTTTATCATGACGTTTGCACAATTTCAGTTATATAATGATAGTGAAAGTTATTAAAGTGAAACGAAAAATAATTAGTAAAAATTT
Source organism: Ephydra gracilis (assembly GCA_001014675.1). Classification (NCBI taxonomy): domain Eukaryota; kingdom Metazoa; phylum Arthropoda; class Insecta; order Diptera; family Ephydridae; genus Ephydra; species Ephydra gracilis. The sequence continues at coordinate 39,835 of JXPQ01033942.1, forward strand.
TTTCTATGAAAGAATAAAGAATGGAAATAATTTGCAAACACAAAATTAAAAAAGTAAAAGCGGAAGTGAAATGTCATTCAATAATTCAATCATTAGAACGAACTACGTTAACACGTACATTTTATAACTCATACGACGCGTTAGTTGATGAATTGATTCATTAATTAAGTTGTTACCAAAAATGAAAATTTGTTATAAATCAACGCAGCACAAAAAACTAAAGTTTTTGTATATTTTATTAAATAAAGCTGTCTTCTTTTATTTACAATTTATTTTCCATTCAAGCCTCTGTAGGGAACATATAGGTGTACAGGTGGTACTACTGATTTTCATTCAATGAAGCCCATTTTTAGTTTGATTCCATTAATTCTCACTGAATTGATTTTATTATATTTCACTGAATACTGAAATTTCGTAAAATTTAAATGATAAGTGTGTGTAGTTGTGGTATTAACAATATACTTGGACTACATAGGTACATTGGAGGTTCTTCCGATTATCAACCAATAAAACCGATTTGAGGTATACACATTGATAATGTTGATGTTCACTTAATATTGAAATTTCATTAAATGTAAATTATAACAGTTGTTAATTCAGATTTAAAGCTTCTTTTTGGAATTTATACATGTTCTGGAAGTACCTCTGATCGTTATGAAGTCACGTAAATTTTTTTAACATGGTTACACGGTTTGATTACCCACTTATTTTTTTGAAAAATATCAATTCTTATTTCTGTTGTAACTTTCCGCTTGATATTGTAAATACATAAGTGTACTGAAGGTCCCAGAAGCATTGGTCGCATCTTTACCAAATCTCAATTTTGATTTAAGATTTTCCATAGAATATGTGTATCAACTTTCGTTAAAGTTTCTCAAGTGCATCTGTGCAGTTTTTGTCTACGGCCGGACGGTCATACTTTACTAAATCAATTCCTGTGGTGATGGTGATAATATCGGTATAGATTTTGATAGGACTCCAAACACTGGCACTGGGTGTTACAAACGTGATTGGGTAAGGTCGATTTATGCTTTCGCGAGCTCTATAAGATATTTACTGTCGTTTTTAAAAAAATGTGCATTGCCTACTCCTGGAATTTGGTATAGAACCATTTTTGGGTCAATGTCATGACATGACAATTTCAGCAAAAACACTTTGAATTTTTAGCCCCGATTTCACTAAAATACTTATACTTGTGCATCATTTGGTTTTATTCCGGTATTGCCATTATATGCTTCAAGTTGGACATCGCTCCCAAGTTTGGGACACCTACCATAGGATTTGTACAACTGCTATTAAGTTTGGGTTCTTCTCATAGTCTTTTTATTTCTAATTTCACCGCAGCATGTTTCGTGCGGGGTATTCAACAAGTGCTTTTAGGTTATTGTCAAAAAACTCTTGAATTTGAGAAAAATTGGGTAATACCCTCAGGTACTTCCAACATACCAAGCCGCAAAAACTTACAAAACCATATGATTTCAACATTTATTTTCCTTCAAAGATTAAATTCTGCGTTAATGATACAATTGAGATTTCCTTTGTTCCTTTGCAATGAAAAAAATGAAATGAAATGGCTTACAATATTAATTAAATCATGTAATTTNAAATGGCTTACAATATTAATTAAATCATGTAATTTATAGAAAAAATATAAAATAACGTTTGGTCCATCCGAAAAATTTTTGAAAAGAAATTAAAAAATATAGATATTGGAAAACTTTACTAATTATTCTTAACGTAGAGCAGTGGAATAAATATAAAAATAAAATTGATATCAAAGAAAAAATCCTTTATAAAGATCTCGGAAATTTCTAAAGCTTGTTTTTTACTTATAAATGTTCGAACATGGACTCGAGGGAATTTTCATTTTCTCAAGTTTCGTGTAAATGTCGTATGGATTGTAATAATTCTCAGCTAATGATATGTATGTGTAAATTGTTTTTCTAAATACCGAATATGGAGCAATGAAAGCAGTAACAAGATAAATATTAAGTGTTTGTCGAAATATATCTACTAATCATATTGTATTCTGTACATTCTGCTGCATTCTTGTTCCGACGAGATCCCAATTTAGGAATTTTCTTAAAACATCCCTTAATTAGAAATTTGCAAGGGCTATAAAAAATGCTTTCACAGCTATTATGACCTCATCATTTCATGGAAACTGCTTTCAACGTATCTGAAAACAGACAAAAGTCGGTAGAAGCGGACTAATACAGTAGATATTCCAATATCTCGTCAAAATCCTCTGGGGAGGATTTTTCTGATTAAAACGGATTTTTTTCTTCTGCAAACCAATTTTTAATAAGGAATTGTTTACGTCAGCTCGTTAAAAAAGTTATAATAAAATTCAAAATTAATGTTGTTGTTGTTCCAAAATACCATTCACATCCGGAAAAAAATACTTGCACAGATTTTGCACCGGTCATTCTTAGGTTTGCACCTAATTGCGATGGGATGTTGAGGAACAGTTGGTCAGTTCAACGCAGGTTTGGTCGTCCTCTTCTGTGTTCATCACCGTTTTTGATAGCGTCCATGTTCAAGGGCGTATCACGTTGGCTATCTTCTGGACCAGAATCTTTAAACTTTGACTTGTACGAAATAACTGCCAGACCATATTTTCTTCAGCGAGTCTGGAGAATATGACGTTAACCTAACATTTACTTTGGTCAATGATGTGAACATAATCGAAGTGCGTGAGGTGTATCACGCTGTTAAAATTCCGGCCGCAAAAAGCTGTTTTTTAAGAAGAAGTATCCGTTGGTGTTGAAGCATTCTGATTTGCAATAATAATTGTAAAAATGTATTCTCATCATGTTTAGGAATAATTTTCCCAGCTATATTTCTCTGAGAAAGATATTCAATATTTGTGATGCAATACGGTAACTATTAAGGTAACGAGAAAATTCAGTGCACAACATCGGATATATCCCATATACCTTACCACCTGGATTCATTTACTATTTTGTTCTCTCATTTAATTAAGTCTCCAGTTTAGTGCTCAAGCACTTTTAAGACATTGCCATACCGCTTTGGGATTTAATGAAAAGCCCTTTACAACTTTGCTTAGGTAGCGTAGAATTTTAATTCAATGACATCGTGTTCATTGCAAGATCTGCCATTTTCCAATATATACATTTCTAACTTGTCGGCATAGTGTTGCCGAGTCTGAGTGAATTTGATTCACAGATCTCAGTACCTTTTATGAATCTCTTGCATTTGAATTTACAGAGATTTCATAAAACTCATAAATTTATTGCAACTGAAGGTAGTTTAATAATTAGGCAATGTTAGCAAAGGCGGGAAAAAATGTTAGAAATCTTCCGTAGGCGCTTTAACCTAGAAATGTGGATCTACCTACCCCAATACTTTGGTGTCGAACAAAAAGGCATAAGTACATATCACTGAAGCATGAAATATTCGCAAACTCCCGCAAATTTTCAGTACCTTTTATAGAAAATTTTCTCCAAATTTATAAAAATGCACTTTAAGAACACCTTGTTCTTGGTGAATGTTTTATTTTGAATAGATAGATATAAGAAAGTCGGCAATTTCTGTTGTAATTTTGAAATCAATTTCATTACAATGTGATTGGAGGCATTGAATTACCAGGGCCATTTACGATTAAGTCCGTACATGAACTGAATTGCATTATGTTGCGAGTTTTGAAACATTTTTAAGTTCATCATTATGGATGTAAAAGCAAAATGAACAAAGTATTTGAATGGATATGTTGGTTTTTCATGGCGAGAGTAACTAGAAAAAGTTAGATTCTCAGAAGCTTGATCTGAAACGTTTTCCTGCCGTCTGGCACTATCTTTAAAATTTATTGTGCATTTGAATAAACAGCTTTTTCGTTTTCT
>JXPQ01033991.1:10966-27068 GCA_001014675.1 Ephydra gracilis
TTACCCACTTTGAACTTTTCTTTCAAAATTTGCGAAATGTATTCCCTTGTAGCTATACCAAAGTATATTTTAATGAAAACTTATGGCAATCGAACATTCGATTTCTAAGAAATCTTTAATTGAAGATTTCATCATTTATAGTAATAGAATATTAATCCATACAACATTATACCTATGGTTTTCTTACGGATTACTTAAATGGCATACATTTAAATAAAACCTAGAAAAATAAATTATAAATCATCAGTACAATTTTCCAGGAATCTCAATCTTTCTTTCACTCCACCAAATAATAATATCTACTAGAGGGCAAGGTGCAAAAGCGAGAAAATTGTGAAAGTGGAGTTATGCTTCGTTCCTTTAGAGTACCCATTGATGAAATTACAATTAGAGTTTCTTGAAAAACAGGACTGACGATTATTCTTAAATAAATTAAAGCATTACCAGGATGTCAAATGTTTACATCTGGAAAAGGTGTGACAATGAAGTTTGCCTCATTCCCTCATAGAAATCGTTGGAAAACTGTACTAATGATATTTTCGAAATTTAATAAATATATTTCCAAATATAACATGAAAAATGGGCCAAAGATGAGCATGTTAGAAAGTTGTGTACGTGGAGATATGTCTAGTTCCTTCTCCGGAATATGAATTGATGAAATTTCAATGGACGATTCTTGGAAAATTATACTGATGATTTTGCTCAAATTTGGTGAAATTGTTCTCATATAAACCATGAGTGCACATGTGAAATGGTTGTGTAAGATTATACAATGACGAAATATCGATGAAACATTACTCGAAAATTTACGATTTTTTATTTTTTTTTTATCCAATTCGTCAGTGAACTACTTGTTTAAAGTTATAAAGATAATTATTGCAATTACATTAACTATTAAGCTTTTAATTAGAGTTATTTCAAAAATTCTATTCCTGATTTTTTTTTTTTTGTTTTTGCTTTTATAAATATATATCTTTGCCGAAAGTCCTTGGATATCTCTAAAACTAACAGATTATCTTGTCACACTTGGTGAAACTTGAATTGCAGATTTCTCAAAAACTGTCCGGCGATTTCCGATTTTGTTTTCTCAGAGTTGTGATTATTGTATACCTTTCCAACTTAAGGACCTTTAATGGCCTTTTTTATTTTAGTTTTTATATTAAGTATAAAAGAATTTAATATAAGATAACTAATCAGAAGATGTAATTAGAGGTCCTAAAAATAAGTTTCATTAATATTTTCACAAATTCATTTATACAATTTCTGTTTCGATTCGGCAGTCTCGTAAAATTGGTGCTATTATGCCAAACATCACTAAACAACATCAAACACAACATGATCCAAAAATTAGTAATAAAATCGTTACGAAGAAATATAGAGCACTAAAATCTATCCCAAAAACTAAGAATAATCAAGGAAAGCAAAGGAATAGTCAAAACTTAGAATATTGAAGCAGTAATGCATGCTGAGAAATGCTTAGGTCACTTCAACAGTTGCGATATTGACATTGCTAGCAAAATGAAGCAGTTCAATAGACGACCTAACAAAAATGAAATGCTCAAAATACAATTTTTAATACTAAAGCAGTATACATTGAATTGTACGAGCTCAAGAGCCACATGAAAGCGGATGGCAGTATCAGATTGCTTTGCGTATACTGCTGGCTATTTGAACGCAAATTTGCCTGCAAACGCAGTAGGAAAGTTGGATTAAGAGGCTTCAGATTTATTAAAACGATTCACCTTTAAGAAGTCAATTTTGAGTTGTATGCACTCAATACTTCAAAGCCGAGACAAAGGAGCAATGCACCCACATCATGTCAACTCCCATGTCATAGGCAACTTTGACACCTACTTGACTTGCTGTGTGGGCTTCTTCGTGATTAAGCCTGGATACTGCACCAATATGCAATGGTAAGGAATACAACATACTTCTGATATGTTGAAGATCTATGCTGAAAGTTGGCAAGCAAAACCAGTGAAGAAGTACTTTTTAGAGACAGACCGACTGTTGACGACGTCCCAGAAACATTTTAAGAACTACTGTATGAGAGGTGTAATGTCGTAATGGTACGGTATGACATGTACGTAATGTCGAGATGTAGGGTGTCTCTGCAGACTACTCAACTGGAAATAGATGAAAAGACGCAGCAACTACAATGACGAAGTGATTGCACTCCAAAAATTATGATGACCAGGTTAAAGCGAAACGTCTGTGACATCTATTACATAGGCATTGCTCCGAAGCAAGAGCTTGGATGAGGTAAACTGCTGTCATTGAATGACTTGCTGTCAATCAATCAATTTTGCATTTTGGACGTGCGTACTTGAAGGCGTGCCCACACCGATTCAGATCACTTCCTTGTCGCTGTTAAGGTGCGAATGAATGTGAAAATAAAGAAGATGGTACGTTAATTGGATTTTAAGTCAAAACACAAAAATTAGAATCCCGGATAAGCCAATCCACATAAACCACATTTAAGTTAGTTTTAAGTGCACTTTCAACACTCCCCATAAGGATCAGTTATGCACCGTCTTTTTGAGATGCCGGACAAACTCATAATGCTCTGAAGCGTCAAATGGGGCTTCAGATAACATGATACATTAGCCCCTCAATTTTTCTACTTGATGATTTCGAAAATCATGTGTGCTGCGGACTGAAACGCAATGGCATCAATTTTTGTAAGACCATGATGTCTATTCTACAGAAGAATACAGAATGCACAGAAATGGGTATGAGAGCTAATGATAACAAAACAAAGTACTTTGTGAGACCGTGGTAATATTCTAGTCAAGGAAATTGTGATGAAATACCTCGTGGCATTTATTAGGATCAAAAATTATTACTATAAATTATGACTAGTCATTGAAAGGATATACAACTATTGTACTGCAACATACAGCCTTTTTTCTTGTACTTAACAGAGAGTCTGTGTAGCTTGGACCCAAGTTCAGAAGCGCCATCCGGCAATCAATCCAGTTAAACGTGTCCTTAGTTTTACAAAAGTTTTAAACACTTGGCCCGTGCAATGCGTTCAGTAGTTCACTGATTTAGCCTTCTTGTACAGTAACCAATGTTTTTGTTACTTCCTCATTCTCATCTCATCTGTTATGCAACTTAAGCTTTGGCATTGTACGAAAAAACTTTTGCAAAACGATGCTAGATCCATATTTCCTATTTTGTTGGCGTGTGTTGCTATTATTATTGATCTATCGGTACATTAAAAAATTAAATAAAAATTTTTTTCTTGTGACGCCATTGAAGCCTGTGTATTAAAAAAGGTTGTTAGCAGAATACCAACAAGTGCAAGTGCGGGTGTGTTTGTGTTTATAAAACGTAAGTTTCATTTACAATAAAAACAATTAGTATAATAATAAAAATAAAAACGGACAACCTTAAGGTTCTGTGAAATTAATTATTGTGTTGAGTGAAGACTATAATGGGAATGCAAATACAAACATTAAATCACTTTTAATATCATTCTATGAATTTTTATATGTAAGTAAAGCTTAATAACACTACAAATACTATTAGAATAATTTAAAGTACAACACAAAAAAAAAATGAAAAAAGAAATGATCTTTTTAACATACTCCGCAATGCCTTTCTTGTTACTTTGAGCACAGCTTTCTCCGTCTGTTTTAAAATTGATTTTACTCCTACTTGATTCTCCGATAATGTGTAGAATGTAACTGATATATATTCTGTATATATGTTGCTTCAATTCCTCTCACGCTACGCAATTTAAGTCTGTGTTAAGTACTTCTTTTGTATTAAGTTGTTTTCTGGCTTTAAAAAACATTTTTAGGATGTTTGAATGATAGTTTAAGATTGACAATTGTTTTTTTATACCCCTAAAGATTAATGTGGTGTCCTGTCTTTATAATATAGTTTCTCGGCATCGTAAAATGCGCTGATTTGCTTCCTCAATTGTGAATTTTATGTTTTTGTTGTATGAATTCAGTTTTTCCAATAGCTCCTCTCATTTGTACTTGCGAGTGACGGCGAAAATGACAATTGCATATTTTGTAGTTAACTTGGGTGCTGTTGTAATTTTTTTTATGCTAACGTCTAGCTGGTAAATTCAAAATACCTATTATGTTGGATTTTAGAAAATACATGAAATGTGAGTTAGTAATGATAGTCCAGTCTCTGCGACAGAGAACAAAGACGATGTTAACAAAGGTGATATGGAAGTAAAAATAAACAGTGTAAATCATTACTCACGGCCTAGTGTGCAGAAAAACAATACACCGGATAATATAACAGTTTTGCAGCGTACGAGCAATTTCAACAAAAGATATATGCTTGAGATTCTACGCATTATGAATACAACAACGGATCAACTTTAATAACACGGAAAACTGTACTCAATACGAACTTAGGTCTACTTTGCTGCTTAACATAAATCTAACTTTAAAAAGTGTATCCAAAAATTTCCTAACTGCTATTATCTTTGTATTGTCCTAAAAAATAAAGTCAAATTTTATAAAAAAAATTTCAATGGTAGCCTACTTTTCAATCGAACTGTTAAGTTGTATTTTCCTTGAATTAAAATAAAAACATAAGCGTTTCTGCTAAAGCAACATTATTATCAATAAACAGATTTGAATGCGATAATGCATTGATTGACTGCACATGTAATACCTAGTCAAGCCATAAATAGTAGTACGAAGGAACGCGACACTAAATGAAAAGGAAAAATAATCAAACAAAAAATTCTTTATAGGTTTCTGTGCAACTCTCTCTTGCAACTCTCGGTTTGAGTTTAGAGGCTTCTCTTGAGTACCTAGCACACGCGATCATTGTGTGTATTTTCTCATCAGTATACATAATTTTTCTGTGAGACTTATTTTGTACTGGCTGCGTAATGCATTTGTTTGGCATTAATCGGTTTGTGTGTTCTCACGGTGCGTCGACGGTCATATCTTTGACTGATCTGGTATTCCGAAACAAATTTACAGGACGATATACAAAATTGCGAATGCTCCCAAGCGTTCTGAACGTCGTTAAGGTATGTCGTTTTCCCATGCTGTATTTTAATAGGCCAACTACAAGAATACGATTTATGATATCGTTCAATGTCATGTTTTTGAACAAGATGTTACCGTTATAATAATGGCAAAATACAAATTGGTAAATTGCAACTAACACGATATGAATGCACCCACTGTTGTAATCCTAATTAGTGCGTTCAATTGTGTTCCACTATTTATGACTTGGCTATTCAGATTAATCCTGACTTTACAAATTTTCTCAATTTTTGGTTCTATTCTTTAATTTATTATGTAAAAATCGTTGTTGTTGTTCACGGCTTTCAGATCATTGAATTCAAACGATGAGAAATGGTAAGTTGAGTGACTCGAAGAGCATTGTAAGTTTCTCTTGCGTTTGTGATGAATCATTATTGAGACTTTCCTCTATTTCTTAATCCGTCATCCTGGGTCGGACAAAATTACCACTTTTAAACCGTGCAAACTTCTGACATGTTCGTTCAGCTAGAGCATGGTCACTTCAAACTTCTATTAAAATACGATAACTTTCGGCAGCTTTTCAATATTGAAGTTATGATAAGTTATACGTCCCCGAAACACACATTATTCGGCAAAAAATTTCATATTTCATATTTTCATAGCGAAAAGATGGTTACTGTAAGAGAAAGCATCATGATGCCTTCTCAAAGTTGTGGTGTTACTATATGAAACAATTGCTGTGAGATGTTAGACATCAGTTTACAAGCAAAATTCTTCTTTTTTTTTGTGTGAATCTGCTTGAAATAACAGGGAAATCAACCTAGGACTGCATATGTAGTAGTATTTTATTGCTTTGCATGAAACTCAGTACATCTTGAATTGAAAGGCATAACGTGGAAGCACCACACTTGGATTTTTCCAGACAAATGGAGTTTTATTCATTATTGGGACTCTAATGTCAACTAACTCGATTTTTCACTTTACAACTTGAAAACATACAAATTAATTTATGCCACGTATCAGAAAATTGTGAGTTTGGATTTTGCTCACAGGACAAGCAGCACAAAAAGTAAATTGGCGGAGTATAGGAATGTGCGTAATTAGATTTTTCGCGAAGGCTGGATGTGTCACCACGTCACGCACCTTGCAGTAACCGACATTTATTGTAGTGTGATCTATATGGTCATCCCTCATCCGAAAATTTTATCCCACACCATATGAAATTCTCCAAAATTCTGCCCTTGTTGCTTTAAGGATTGACTTGTACATATCGCTGGCGAGAATTTCTTTCACGTTAACAGATTTAAGCAAGGTTTGGCCAGCAAATACCAAGTTGTTGAACACAGTTTCTACTCTCTGCATAATGCTACGATGGCAGCTTCAAATTCACTCTATATTGAGAGCATATAACCGACTACTGAACCAATGTGCAATTGGCACAGCTGCCCAATTTATATATTTTACTGTGAAGCCAATGTACCATTTTCTCTGAAATATGGCTTATTGCCATTTGCACGATCTCCGATTGCGTGACTGCACGTGTGGATAATCTACCATTGTTAGTGGAATCAGAATGGGTGATATCTATGAAAAATAAAAAAAACAAATGCACGAATATTCGAGCTTTTATGGACTGCAAAACTACGGTTGTAGAGACTTCAGCGGCTGTGACCTTTGGATGAGTCATACCCATTGGATTATTTGTTCGGGATGTAATAAGAGACCAGAAGTCAGCGGTAACATTTTCTATGCGTAATTGGAAATTGGTGAAATCAGTTATGAATGCAGTTATTTTTTGGTTTATGATAGGTAATAGGTGGTACCCCGAATATAAACCGAATAGAATCCGGAAACCTTAGAAAATACACTTATAATCTGTAAAATGAAAACTTCAATAAGCCACCCATATAAGGTGTACCTGGTGGAATGATATACCAAGGAAGATGCTGAAATCCAGAAAGACCAACAAAAATTGGAAATATATGTTTGGGTACTACCATTCCATGTTACTTATTGGAGAAAAAAAAAATTATTGGATACCCAGCTGATCTCAAAGAATCATAACGACAATTTATTTGGAAAAAATTAATAAACACAAATACGCCCGAAAGAGAAGTGAGGCTCTGGATCCATTTGGATGTGAAAGCTTCTAAATTGGAGTGACGTCAGTAGTTGGAAATAGCAAATGGGGTGATATGTCCGCCTCGGTTTCACTATGTACAACTCTGTTCCAACGAATTTTCACTACAAAGAATCATTGAATCCAGACCAATGCATCTTTAGCTTGGGACCATAATCTACTTATAAAGAAATATAATATTGATACTATTACCGAAATAAGTATGAAAGTTATGGTTTTTGGTGATAATTTCAATAGTCACTTGTTCCGTCCAGTCAGGTCTGTTTAACGAAATTTCTTTTATTACAATTTTTGCCAAAATTAGGACTAACAAAAGCCAAGTAACTGGTTCAAACCTCAAGCCAATGTCAGACAGGACTGCTCATTGCCTTTAAATGGTAGATCTGCACATGCAAATCCGAGTATCAAATGATTGAGGAAGCTCTTTTTGTATCTTTAAAAGGTCAAATCACTTGATGCGGTGCACAAATTTGATGTTGCTATTAAATATAGTTGCCCTTGAGGCCGTTGCAGTGCTTGCAGCGGTCAGGCAATTTTTCGATGCCATTTTAACATTCTGATTAATCATAAGACTCAAAATAGGGCTTTGTTTCGGTGCCAACTACTTTTTTAGAGCTAGATTTCCAGACTAAATTGGAAAAAATCGCTGGTGGAGAAATTGGAATACAGTGCATATGGAATCAATTTGAAGTTCAAATAATGCAATTATTCAAAACTTTTCATTGATTTGGCACACGGTGCATCATTCCGATGAACAAAGCTTCCGTTTTCTTGAAATTATGCCATTTTCTACTATTCCGTATTTAATACGCTCCAAGGACTCCATTGTAATAGTTGCTTTGGGAGTTTTTCGCTCTTCAAGATAATTGATAAACATAATACCATCTGCATCCCAAACCTGATTCCATAATCTTCGCAGACCACTGCAGCGTCTTTGCACGCTTTGGATTTGCTTCGCCACGCTTCGGATTTGGTTCACCACGTAGAATCCATTAAGATGACAGTTCTGATATGATGAAGTCATAGGCATACTTGAGATTTAGTTTTTATTCGGAATCGTAGTTTTAACGTAAACTTTAAAATAGAAGTGTACTTTCTTATGTACACGTTTGTTCTCGCGCCTTTGTTATTAAGTCTGACGGTGACAGTCTCATAGGTAGTTTTCGGTAATTAGACTATTCGCTAGTTAAGTGAGGGAACAATGTTTATCTCTCATTGCCAAGATTTTTTAGTCTCAATGCAAATGTGTGTTTCAAATATACTATGCGTAGTTGTTGAACATTTGCAATATTTTTGATTTAAGGCGTTGCAGGATCTCGATGCTTTTCCCCAAATTTGAAATCCATATATGGTTTAACCCGTTGAAAAAATTAAAAATAACAGTCATAATTTAATTATCCAAAATTTTTATATCATTTTAATTTTTGGAGCATATTTTTAATTTCAACAGGACAAACTGTGGGGTATTTCTAATATTTTGCTATTTAAATTTTCAGCATATTTTTAAATATTTTCGAATATTCTATTTAAATTGACGAAGTCGTTCTCTATAAGACCCTTATCCCTTTTTAAACTACGAACAAAAGTTGCTCTTATATATATATAGGGTAATTGTAGAGAATATGTGTTCTATTGACGCCACAAATTTTTTTACGCTTTTGCAAAAGCAAAAAGGCAGAAAGTAAAATGCTTTTTACTTTCGGTCTGGGAATATTTTGCGTAGGCCTTCGAAGATTTTCGCCATGATTAAAACACATCGAAATTTTTGAGAAAAAAGTTTATTATTAAGACCTTTTTTCATTAGGGTGATAGCTTCAACACTATGACATGAAGGCTTTTCTGTAATATCTCGCACAGCAAGTGTAGCAGAGCCAAGAGAAAGGGAACCACAGTCACCTACCTGTGAAAAGCGTAAGTCATACGTATATAGAAGGTATTAACTTTAGGCCAATGTGCTGCCCTGAGGCATATCAGGATGTATAATGTGAATGAATGAATTTATTATGAAAAAGAGCTTATTGGCAGCATATTTCTTAATAGGTAGAATAGAACATCGTGACATAAACGATAAAATGTGTGGGTTGTTGGCCAGGAAGGCTTCAGTAACTATCTGATCAATTTCTTATCGATTAGGGATACCTTCGATGAATCGGTGGACTATGGTTTATAGTGACTTTTGCAAAAAGCTAATTACTGTGATGGATTGAGTTTTTTATTTCTTATTATAGGATCTAGCCTTTGAAGAAATAATCTTTTCCTTACTTGTGAAATAGTCGCGGGAAAACTTTGTGTCGCTATGCTTTAACATCTGCGGCATATTAAGTCAGTTCCAGAATCATGATTCATTGTGGGTTTTTTCCGTTGAGAATAGAATTTTAGGTGATATTAAATCATAACTTGGTGCTTTTTTATGTCCACCATTTTAATGAAATTAAGAACTACATTCTTGAGGAACATTATAATCTGAATATCTATCTTATGTGTGGGCATTGATACCATTCCTAGTGACGCATCGAAAAGTAATGTTGGGAATTTGATTCGTACTTCTGGAAGCTCCTTTGCAATTTTAGGTCTTGTTAAATGAAAGCCTCGCATTTCAAGTCTAAGGTCTTAGTAAAATAAATACCTGCCCCCTTGGAGAAATATGTTATTGGAATATCCATATGATATGTGTAATAAAATATTGTTCCTTATTTGGAGTAAAGACTTTGGTTCAACATTCTTCAAATAATTATGTTTTCTATTGCTACGTGACATTGGTCAACAAATAAAATTCTGTCTTGTGTTTTTCTTTTATTTATATATATTCTGATTCTTTATCTTTTTGGAATGGTTGATTCCAACCTATTGTTTTTTTAGTTTCTGCATTATATTTCAAAGCGAACACTTTGACGCGAGAGTTACATACACTTTTTAAACAGATTTTAATTTGCTGATTTTTTGTATTCGACAAGACCTCCAAATGATATGTTTTAGCCATTCCCTTGGATCTTGGTATTTCTTTTATTTTGGATAAGCAACACTTATCAAGTTTACGTATAGATCTGGTATACCATTCGGGTTTTTCGTGTTCAGGAGTTCAAGAACTCTGCAGCTTCGGTGTTCTCTTTGTTAGAGTTTTAATGTTAAACGGTACTGATATTTGTTGACTGAAAAAAATAATTTTTTTGTTAAGAAATCTGTGACTGTGACTGTGACTGTGACTGCACAACATTGTTTGGAGACTGATAATATCAAAGAATGACCAAATGATGCATTAAAACATGATTTGCTGTCAAAGTTAAGACTAGGCACCCCTTTTGTTAAAGAGATATATTGGATTTTTTTTTATACATGTTTGCCCAAATTGTAGTTTTCTCCGGTAAATGAACTTGAGTTTAGGTTTATGTATTGCGGATATAAGCTGGTGACTCTATATTCTTTCTTGAGTTGAAATCACGGTCATGTATAAATCTTTTCCCAACTGATTTAAACACTTTTCGAATATTTATTTAGTAATTGGTATTAAAGAGGATTTTCAATATAGAAATTGTTAATGTTCCATTGTGGTATTCACCTATTATACTAGTTCCATTGATTTCATTAGCAATTGATGGTTGTGTACCAAAAAATTTGGAATCCTATGTAATCAAAATTCCAGTACTTCTCTTTGGATTCATGGTATAACAAAATGTGTAGAATCATAGTTTTATTAAGCTTAAGATCTTGATTGTTTTGTGAATGTACATAAACGTTTCCCAGAACGATGATTCGGCATTCGGATATAATATAGTGTTGTTCATCATTGTTGACATTTGTTGTAACAAGTTGTAGCAATGGCCTTAATTTCTTGCATTCCATTGTGTTTCTTACAACTTTTCAAAATTTCGGTTGTATCTTCTTTCCATATCTGCATAAGACAGTTTTGCTAGACAGTGATGTATTCGTGTTGCATGTTATGGTGACACGTCTGGTTTATGTAGACTTGCAGGGGTTTAAGTTAACAAGGGTCAATATTTTGATTGTTAGAGTTATTGCTAAACTGAGCACCAATAGTAATCTGCAGGGTGATTTCCGATACGAAGATCATCTACTCATCTGTATAGCCATTTTGATGTCCATAGCTTTTGGCATCTCCGTAGGATTTCGGGCTGAGGACGAAGCGGTTCGAATATGTCACCGCTGTGGATTTAGACGTGAATTTCATTAATTCCCGTGCTTGTTTTTTGTTTACTAACTGGGGTGATTATGTGGTTGTGCATAGTATCTAAGGAGTAGAAATAGTCGACTGTACTTCCTTGATAAAGTATTCCCTGCCTTATTAGCGAAATTAAAAAATCAAGATTTGTAGTAAAAATCCCAACTGTCTACTTCAAAGTATTGGGATTATAGTATAGCCTACTTAGTCCTATTCGATTTTTCAATAGTCTCATCTTGAGTATTAAAACGCGTTCCACGGTTTTACACAATGTTCATCTGCATTATACACTATTTTAACAACATTGAATCCATACCATATTCCTCTATCATCTCTCTAATGATGAAGAATAAGTATGGGCTTTACTTATGATGGTGAATGGCGCATCCAGGAGAATCACGAGGTGTATGAAATGTAATGCGATATCGACATACTTAAATAAATAAAGCTCTACAAACGGTCGTAATGGCCTTCTAAGTTAGTATGAGAAATAAAAGTTATGAGCAACGACTTTGATTAAAAATTTTAGTTCCTTAGTTGTTTCTTTTAAACTGCTTGAAATTAATATATATTCAGAATTAAATTTAAGCCTAAAATCTAAATTTTTGCGAATAATGGCGATTTTCAATTTTAAAAAGATAAGAGGCAAATATCGTCGCAATGAGGTTTGTCATTGACTTGTTTATATTTGTGGAGTATGTAATCGTTCTAATTTTACCCAATCAGGTGGGAAGACCTTATCCTTATGAGCGTCAAGCCGACTCTCGGAACAATGGAAACTTGTAACCCCGCATCGCTTACATTGTAGGTCGTCTCATGGTGATACTTTATCAATATTTGTAACTATGCAGTGAAGATAGTGAAAATATCTTAGATAAATACTTACTCAGATGACGAGCTCCATGCTGACTTTTTGAAGTCTACCATTTGATAATACGTGCATAGAATATTCTGTCTATTGTTAAAAGAAATGCTGCCGTCTGAGAGAAATCAATATTTTTCAATGTTAGTCTGATTTGTGCCCACGCGCAAAGTTTAAAGACCACATTACGACAGTTGCCTTGACTTGAGATTCTCTTTGAAAGCCAATGTTGTAATCGTTAATGGCAACGTCAATGTCAAAATGGTCAGAGAAGGCATCGTTGAGCTTATGGTCCAGAAGGTCGTTGTTAAATAATATGACTGGTGAAAATGCAGGGGTCAGCATCAAAATTAACCCATATCTGTTGTTTTTCACTGTTTTCACTAGATAGATGTTTGAGCCGGTAGGTTCAAGGCTAGCGCACATCCTCAATATGAGAAGATTATTTTCGTCTCCCACATGCGTTACTATAATAACAAATTTACATGGGGGGAGGCCCACAATGCATGCGAAGGAAATCATGCAAATGTGCTCCGATACACCGATAAAATGTAGACTGTACTTCAAAATAAATTATAGGTTTTATAATTTTATTTAAATTTAAATTAATATGGATATTCATGTCGGTCACTTATACATTGTAACTTAGTCCTATTGCACATTAGTGCTAAATGCATAAATTAATTTATTGCAAAAAATTAGATAGGTAACAATGAAAATTTGAAAGTGATTGCATGAAAGTCAGATGTACCTCCAGTACACATAGATGGTCTCAATAGAGGATTTAATGATTAATTATGGATAGAAATATTTTTTTTTAATTCTACGTATTTTCAGTATTGAGTGACGAAGAGCGTTATCAATAGGTTTACCAAAAACTACCTTGGTTGGATGCAAATGAGAGTTACCTGCAGCACGACTATGTGGTCAGACATCATTTCAGTTAGACGAAATCTAAATTTTACAAGATTCCATTATTAACTGAACATATATATAATGAATGTGCCATTGATTCATTGAAATCAGACACCTATGTTGTCTCCAAAAAAGGAGTAAACCAAATTTTCCATACTTAATAAAATTAAACTAGAGAAATTTAAACTACTTTGTTTTTATTGAATAAATAAACGACGTGTATTATACTGTTAGCTGACTTTAAGCTTTTTACGTCTTCTTTGCTAAATTTGATTATAATATCTCAACCATCTCTCTCAACCTCCATTGCTACTTATCATGTTTAAATTTTTTCAGAAGACTATATTGAAGTCAATGAATTTTTAGTTTCAAAATATTTGACCCAAATCGCATCAAAACTTTAACGCCACATCTTACCAATTTTACTAGTAATTTATCAAAATGAAAATTCTATAGATGAGACTTAAAGCTTAGAATATCGCAAAAATGAAAAAAATGCATTTATTTCTTTAAATTACGATGAGATATTGAACTTTCTATAAGTAAATTTTTAATGATTATACGCATATATCTGTCTATAGTCGTAATGAGTTATTTCATCAGTCTTCATACATATATACACGGATAGCGATAGTACTGTCAGTATACGACAAGTGGAGGTTCATAAATGATTGGAGAAAATAAGTTTCTAAGATCAAAAGTATAACACGTGCACAATGCCATATTTAACGTATGGTATATGTAAACCAAGACTGTGTTAAATGAAAATAAACATAGGAAAAACTGAATTACAAAAATGTCTATTTACAGTACTTAAGTAAATGAAAACAAAATGTTCACTTATCAACTATAATCACATTTTAACCGAATCTCGGGAAGTGTGTGCAGTCTTTTACTATATACGCTTGCCTCCAATCTTTGTTGGCATCCATTTCATATAAATTTAACCACGCGTTTGCATTGAAATTTCATTAAATGAATGTGAATGTCTTGTCTCTATTTACTGTACACTGGCACACAGTCAGACATACAAACACAAGTTCACGCAAATTGTTCCACATAAATTTTAATGGGATTATAGCTTAAGTATTTAAAGCGTAGTTATTTGTTTTAAAGTATGTGTAATTTTATTACATCCATTTAAATAAAAGGTAAAATTAGATTAAATATAATCAAATGAAATAAAAGTAACATATATACAGCAATGACGGTAGGTTCGAGTCAATATTCAGATATTCGAACGAAATCAGTTGAGTAGTTTGGGTGGTTGTATACGTGAAAATTGTTGTTTTCCGTCATTGAGAAGGGTAACAAGTAACAGTTATGCGGTGACGTACGTGGCATATCATGATTGGTATTCATGACAATAAATTTTTGTATATATAAAACCGAGTGATAGTTAATTATAACCATTTACATCAACTAACTTTTCTTTGAGTGGCATCAAAAATTTTGGTGAATGGTTATTGCAATAACAGTTAACATTCTAAATCCAACAAACTTTTTACCAGCAGTATGCTGTGCTTCTGCTAATTTAGTTCGCGTACTATACCTTAGTATCTTATGGGTTCAATAGCATCAGTTTTTATTGAACATTTTCACAAAAAACAGACAATTCCGGTTTCCGTTTCATTGAACATTTGGTTAATTATATTTTACAATAAAACTTATTAGAAATGAAAACACTTAAATATTTTTCTACCATCAGTATAAGAAGGAAATTGTTCGTAATAATGGAATAAGTAATAGGATTTGCTTATATTAAAGTCAGTGCTTTAAAAATAACATACTCCTACGTTGTTGCATATTAAGAAATATTTTCTTTATGAATCATCCCTCTTTACTGTACCAACTGTATTTTTTCTTACGCACAGAAAGAATAAAATTACATTTTTTTATATACGTATCCCCAAAATACGAAGAAGGACTTGACTAGATTAACGAACTTTGGTACACAAATTCTTTGAAAAAATATTAGTTCGAAGTATGAATTTGGTAAATATCTGACCAATATTTCAGGTATCTCCAGTGCGTCTGTTTATTTTAAGTTAGAGTTATAAGCCTCCTACAGCTGTCAGTATAAAACTTTTTCATTTTCCAAAACTAAGCGGGTAATAAAAGCAACGCGCAAGCAAATTTGACACGAATGGCGACGGAGGGCGGTACTTCTTTTATGTTTTATGCTTATTACAAAATGTATCAAGTATACTAACTAATAAAAAAGTAGTATTTGATTTTGTTATTGGTCCTTCTATTAGAGTCAATGTTTTTTGCTTTCTATAGTTACCCATATGATGGAATACAAGAAAAGTGTTGAGGAGCTGTAATTAAGTGTACAGTTATTTTTTTTTTAAATGATGCAAAACAGACACACATTTCATTTAAAATTAAATTAAAACTAGAATGGAACAAAATCGAATTAGATGGTCTCAGCAACATTAAGAGATTTGTCGAGGGAACAAAGTGCTTTGTGCTTCAATTCATTAGTATGGATAAGACTTGGATTCATCAATATGTTTCTAAATCAAAAAAAGAGGATAAAACGGGACTTGTACCAAGAAGCTCCTCACCTTAGTTTTCGGGGTGCAAAAGGAATTTTGTTTTTAGATTTCTTGTAAACTGTTAAAACAACAAATTTGTAGAACTTTTGCAAATTTTAAGACTAGAGGAATGAAAAAATGCAAAATCAAAATTGCACTGTCTCAAGGACAATTGTAAAATGTGTGAATTCCTTGATTACTAATTCGAATTGTTGAAGTTTCTACCGTACTGCACCAATTTGTTCCTTAACGCCTCTTAGCTGTTTCTTCATCATCAAAAATGAATGAAAGTGTTTTAAGTGAAGTGATGATTGGTATAGGTATCTCGTTTTAAAAAGCGTATTAATGTTCAGGGAGAGTATATTGAATGTTGAACTGTATTTCAAACCATAACCTTGCGTTTTTCTAATCAAACAGAAAAAGTTCTAGAAACTGAAGCATTTTTTTTCTGGCGTGATTGCAATAAATCTGAGCACATATAACTCATGAGTACAA
>JXPQ01034234.1:1823-14721 GCA_001014675.1 Ephydra gracilis
CAAGATTATAATGGAGTACCTAAGACTATTATCTCTACTACTTGCAGAACTATTAGATTTAAGCATTTCGAGTTGCTTAAAGTAATTTAAACAACGCGACAGGTACTTCCTGTACCTGAGTATCATCCAAAATAATTCAATAGTCGGCCAGAACCAATTACGCACCCCCTATCACTTTTATAATTCTTTATTAATTTAATGTGTTTATTATTTTTCCCCTTGCAGTATATTGCTTAATATGTGGACCGATTACACCGAATTAAGGACGGTTCATTGTAAAGTAATTTGGCATAATATTTTGTATTTTAATGGTTCGTACGAAATTTTAACATTCCAACTGACATCAATTAAATCTAAATGATAATTTAAAATAGCATTTTTCTAAAATACATTGCTTGGCTTCTCTTGATGTTTTTCTTATTTTTCTGTTTTGCCGTTTCACCTTAATTTTAAGATTTAATATATTGATTTGGCGATCTTCATAGAATGTAATTGATACTTTTGAAAAAATTTTCTTCTTTTGCTGCTTTTAATATCCGCATTGGAATGAATATAATTTCTTGCAGCAACTGTAAAAAATTTGTGTCAATAGAGAGACAGGGCACAATCCATCAAATTATCTTATCATAAATTAAATTCTATAATTTAAAGCATTATTCAGTGCAATATACTCTCAAAAAGAGTAAGTAATATATAAAATATGAAATCCAACTACTCTTATATTTGAGTAATTGCTTTAATTTCTCGTAATTGTGAATGTTAATTCAGAACAATTATAAAGATATTGAGGTGTTAATGTTGAAGAGTTAGAAATCATTGATGACAAATCCTTGTGTTCTGCAAATTTAAGTGGCGTGGCTGGCATGAGGGTTGCTAGTTAGAAACTGCACTACCATCAACAAAAGCCTTTCGTCTGCAACTGGGACCAAACGTTTAACGTGCGCACTCAAACTTCAGAGCACGTGCATTTGCTGAGCTACCGGCTAGAAAAGCGTTTAAAAGTGACTTAGATTTATTTCAACTTGGGTAATATGATTAGAAATACAAAATTCCATATATTTGCACCCCAAATATTTGCAAATCTTAATTTGTAATTGAGATTTGTATAAAAAACGGAATAACTGCATACCTCATTCTGTTTAATTTTCGGAAAAGCATGAACGAGTTTATGTTCTCAGTGTAGCTTGTTCATTTTAATTTGATAATGATTTCAAACTTCAAATCACTTCTTCATACAATTTTTGTGATGGATAAAAAATGTAATAATAAGTGGATGTACTCACTTTTGTTTCTGCTCTTTGTGCCTAAGCAATATGTTTCTAGAAAACTTATCCAGGCTTTTGCTATAATCCAATTCCAATTCACCACGACGGCGAAAAAACTCCTGTAACTCCTGTATTAGTGAGACTTGTGACTCCACACGTATATCCAGACATCGTAATTGCTCGTTCAATTGCTGCCGTATATCTACAAAATACGTTTATTGTAAATTAAAAATATGCAGAAATTGGAAGTGCTTACTATTGAATATTAAAATTTTTCGTGTTGAACCGACTCGTTTCATAGGACTCTTCACTTCCTGATCATTTTCATCCATTACTGTGACAGCGCTCATATTTGTGCAATTAGTTATTTAACATGCCTGCAATTATAAAAACAAAAGTATGATTAAGTAATTTAAAAAAATATTAAGCCATATTCATGCTAATGCTTACAAATAAACAAATCGTACGCACGTCACGTTCAAGCCATATGCAAGACAACACTTGTTCTAGTATACACGTGAACCATTTCCATGCATTACTGTTAGTAAGTCTAATTATCCATTCAAAATGAATCGTTTTTTAAATTGGTTCAATTAATGTAAACCCAAACAATAATGCATTTAGCAGTTTAAGACGAATGCCCATACAGAAAACTGCATCTGACGTTCTGTTCAGTAAGTGCTCACTAATTTAACAATTGCACTGAAAAGTTCCTAGTTTCCAAAATGGGACTAAGTTCAGGCGATTACTGCCGAGCATTATCTTGAGAAAAGTCAGCTCTAGACAGTAGATGTGGAAGCAATTCGAAACCCAATTAATTTGCCATTCGGCTAATAATTTCAGTGACCTCTGATAGCATTTTTCCCGTCGACTTCACTGCAATGAGTATATACGCTAGGTCTTTCATTGCTTACTGAAGCATTTTTGGCTCATGGCTATAATATTATAGAATCGGTCAACGGTTATTAATTAAGCATTAATAGTCCTAATAAAAACTCGACCAAAGATATGAACAAGTATTCCAAATGTTACTGTTACCAAACCGTTTACTGTATGAAAATTACCCCAAAGAAAAATTTATAAAATTTTAATAGTAGTTTTATGATTTAGAAACTAATTAGTTTTTATGAAAAGTTCAAGTGCTTCACTATGACCTCAAACTTCACCAAAAAATATAGTAAAACTAGGAGCAGCGGCTGGATAAGCTATGTCGCTACTGATTAAAAATGATAATGTAATAGCTTTTAAAGAAAAGACAATAAAAGGAGCATTATGGCTTCTCAAGCTCAGAGAAGGTGTGGGCAATCGTGAAGCAATGTGTGGAAAATCGTCTAGGAACATACATGCAATGTTCACTTGGGCGCTATGTTATCAAACAAAGGTGTTTACACCCCTTCTATGTAATATATATGCTAAACGCAAATTGCAAGAAGCTCTAAATGACAATGATCCAAATCACCGATGAAGTAAAGATACACCATTGCTGTTGGAAACTGTTGAATACAGTAGCTTCGTAAACGCACACTGGCCTTGAAAAAAGTTTTAAAAAGACTAGCTACACGATAGTGTACAGAAAAAAAATAATCCAAAGTGCACCAATATCATCGCCATTCTGTAAGACGCCGTCGCCTCAGAAAAATACCACCACCCATAATCACCAGACTGACTGACTATAATCGGTATTCTATAAGCTGTTATAACAACCAACGCTACGTAGAGAATAACTGAATTTAGCCGTCACGAAATAACGAAGGTTTAAAAAAATAGCAAATTCATAAAAAAGATCAAATTTATTTAAAAATATGTATACTTCAAAATAAATACAAAAATAGCAACTAGAAGAAATGGCATTGGAAAATAAATAAATAAGTAATAAAAAGGAATATTTCGAACAATTGGATGGAATATGGGCAAAGATTGTAAAAGGATAGGAATGCCAATTTTTTGGAGTTTATTTTTAATTGCCTTCTAAATAGGGAAATCAAAAAAATGCACAAGGAAATTCAATATTATAATTAATTTAATTTTGAACGAAAATATAAACAAGGTACATATAATTAGACATCGGATAAATAAGCGCTGCTTGCCGAAATTACATTCTTTTTTTTAGGTAAACAAAACTAAGAACTAATCAAAACCGATTAGCACTTAGCTTTCGTTTAATTTCAAAACAAATAGCAGTCAATTCACCTGGCTTAGATAACACGAATTCCTTATCGAAGCGATAGTGATAAGTGCAATGAGAAATTTGCTTTTGTTTTTTTTTTTGTCGACAACGACTTAGTGTTTCAAAATATGCCACAAGAACGAGTACAAACATTTAAACAGCTTTATCAAATAGGGCAGTAGTATCGTTAAGAACACTATTTTCAATGTCGCCTTCGTCGTCTTCATTGCTAACAGAATACCAAAGTCATTATACGAAAGCCAACACACAGAATACCGATTATGAGTCATTGTCGGTTTTGGGGTGACGACAACTTACAGAACACGGGGGAACGAAATCGAGAACTCGATGAAATATAACTACGCCAACGTTGACGAGGATTAAGGTTGCTTAAGACAATACATATTAGGCGTATAAATAGATTCGTACGGTTTTTATGGTATGCACAAGAAACTGTCAACCTTTATTTGTGAGACGAAGCACGACACGGAGCGCAATGAAGGGTCGAGGACATGGAATAAGATGCAAGTCTCGATGAAGATACATCACGAATGCAGCAAGAACTCGCAAATAAACTTGCAGCCAAACAGGCTGCTATTTGCGATCGTTTGAAAATAATGCGAATGATCCGAAAGCTAGGAAATTAGCAGCCGTATGAACTGAAGCTAAGAGACATTGAACGAACACCTGATCCAACGGCAAAAACGAAAGTGGAAATTTGTCAATTGTCAGAAAGATGGGGAAAAAAGTAGTGACTAGAGACGGAGTATATGTTGAACATTAAATGTAAAACCAATTTTTCACAATAAAGCCTCAATTGTTGACAAAAAAAAACTGAATAATAATAATACCTTAGTTTTTTAATAATAAATTAAAAAGCAATAAATCTTTTATTCCATATTATTTTATTAAAATTAAAAGAAAACAAGAATGATAGTAAAAGCTAGCACCGACATTGTAGCACACGTTACATCACAATATACATTGAGTATTAATAACTCGATTATGGAAAACAGCTGAAATTTAATTGCATTGATAGTTCAAAAATGGAAATCGGCATTACGTATTGCAGCATCAGCAAAAATACTACCCATAAAATCATTTCTGCAATTCACCAGCTCAAAATGTAAATAAATAGTAGAATCATCATGCATGCAAATGTGGCAGAAAATTTATAGAATTAGAAATAAATCTTGTATAAAAATATTATGTTTTATTTCTCATGCATTAGACAATCAAATTAATTTTTCTTTGTGTGTGATTCCTTGCAAAAATTTATTTTCACATATTTCATCTGCTATAAGACTTCATTTTGTTGTTTTTTTTTTCATTTTAGCAATTTTTTTAATCTACAATAGCAAAAAATATTACTTAAAATGTCATTAAGTAATAATTTAATTAGTCATTAAGCAATAAAATATATATAATTTCCAATGAATCCGATATATTCTCCAAAATCAACAAATTCTTTCAGTTCCCAGCATATTTGCTCTTTGGAAATTTCAAATATCGGCTTCACTTGCCAGTTGCTATACGTAATACCGTTCTGGCAACTCCACTGAAGTTCGATTGCTGACGTACATCGAACCTTCAGTATAAGTGCGTCAATTGATCATTTTTGTGTGACATATTTATACTGGTTATATCTCTAAATTTTATCTGATTATGTCTTTTTCAACCACGGCTTTTGGTAATTGTTGTATCGAATTTTGTAGTGTGTTCGGCGTAAATCCCTTTATTTGGACCACAAAGGCGGTAACCCCTGAATTTCGTCTGATCGTGCCCATTTAAACTAATCAAACTAATTATTCTGTATAATATTACCTTCAAATTTGCATTTACGAATATTTAATCTCACGCTTTTAAATCACAAATGATTTTACAGCTCCCTACGGATTTAATGCCAAGGTTTAGTAATCGAATTGGTTATATCGATGGCATTTTTATTCCTAAATATTATTACCATATTTAATTATTGTAACTAATTTGACAGAAACCGTGGTCGACCACATAGGTTTACTCCAGATACTCACATGTTGGAACAAAATTCAAACTTTCAGCAAAGATTTTCCCAAAGAGTCTGAGTGCTTAAATAAATCTACAACACTTGCTTTCTAATTTTTGAAAACGCACATGGATGGATATACGCACATGCCTGAATCGATTTCTACGTTGACTTAACATACACGCACTGATTTCATTAGGTAGAGCCAGAACGTACTCAAGCATAGTGGTTCTAATAAATGAGGTTCCACTGTATGGTTTTTATAGAATACTTTTGTTTTGGTACAATTCACAGGATAGGCTCAGCAGTTTAGGATTTCATCACTCTATACTTCTTTGATGCAACCAATTGTGAAATTCCGCGTTATTCTTTAGGGTACTTCAAATATTTATATCGACAGAATTGATCGCATTGAAAAGCAATTCCGCTTATTTGCGTATGTGATATTAACTCGCTTAGCGAAGAGCGTCTGCCAGCTTATGCTCACAGATAAATAGTAAATAATAGTAAATGATTTCCCTATAGAACGTTACTCGGTATTTAGTTCATCAACAAATTAGAGAATGGCTCAATAAATTCTGTTTTTCCTTAAAATAATATAATATTCGATGTTTGAACACGCAAGTCCGGCTGTTGTTTCCATCAATACTTGATGTCTGCCGAGCGACTTTTCTTAGCTACAACAGTAATAACTATTAGTTAATTTTAATTAGTGATAACTCAAATTAAGTGCGAAAATCTATTCATTTGCATTTAAAACTAAAATCGATTAAAACAGCTGATGAATATGCTTTGTGGGGCTGCCCGCGGTGTTGGCATTGTTCACTGAAGAGTCCGAAATTCAAGATATGTCGCATATCTTCTAAGAGTCTGTAATGCAATCCACCTTCCGTACCCGTGTACAAAAAAAAAAAATAATAATAATAAAAAATGAAAAAAAAATGGCAAATACCTGATATTTTGTCATTTAATCTCCGATAACCGTGCATATGCACGTAACAGAGCAAAGTTCTGCTCGTTTTGCATATGTTACCCGTACCTTTGCTTGCTTAACATGATTTCATTTGTACTCTTTTCTGGGAATGCAATGCATTATTTCAATTCAAAATCATAATTACACTTATTTGATTTTTCTGTTTTAAATATTTTTTTTAGAGAAATTTATCTTTCCAAAAACTGTTTGTTTTTGCACCTGTTGCTACTGATTAAAATATTTGAATTAGTTGCTATATCTGTATGTATGTGGCGTTAAGAACTTCATTGCGAGCGATTGAAAAAGCTGTTTTTCATAATAAACAAATAAAAAATAAATAGCAAAAGCATATGCTTTCCAATCTCAACGATCACAGTGTTTCTTTTTCTGCAATAATTAAGAAAATGATTTTTTTTTTCAAATTCAATACGCGTCATCTACGGTTTTTATTAATGAATCAATTACTATAATGAAAGTGTTGAAATACAATATCAGGTTTCAATTTTCAATTCAGATATACTTTTCTCTGAATCTCTCATCATAATTTTATGTAAAGGAAGGTTTCTATATCCGAATAAATTTTACTAAAATTCGTTTAGAATTGTGCAAAAGTGCAATTAAAACCAAATAGCTTGAAAACATTTTTACTGTCACATTTACAATCCAAGTAAATTCGACAATTTAAATGCTAAGACGGTGAAAATTATATTTTTCAGAACAATCATACAAATGCAATCAAAACACTGTCTCTGATAAATTCGGAGTATCAAGATAATTGCCAATTTACCAGCAATTGGTTCACTAAAGAATGTACACATTCGGATTGCAGCTTAATCTGTATGCCAATTTCGATGTAATTCTAATCAGACATGCTTATGCTTCATACATGATATTGTACCTCTGAATGAGTTTCTAATGAAATATCAATGACTATGAGTATAGTTTTGAACAGCAAAGCCAGTCTATTTTAAGATTTCAGTCATTTGTCTATATATATATTAATTTTTAATTATTTTCAAATCAATGCAATTATTAATACTTCAAGTCATTAACTTTCACTATAAGTTTACTTATGTAATATTGTTTTGATTTCTATTTTGAGATGCATGCAATCATATCCTTTGAACAACTCAGTAATGTAACTTAAATTAATGAATTATTCAATTGAAATCCTCCCACAATATTAAGTGACAAAGTTAAAACGCACACAAGACATCACTTATTTTCTTTTTGTTTTAATGTAATTTCATTTGATTTAACTTTAATTTGCTTTTACTTTTTGTATATGTTTCTGCAATGCACAAAGGCTCCATGTCTGCAAGTCGGATGTATTCATTACTTGCGTGCACATATGTATAAAGGCGTGGTGGATAGAAACTAAACAGTAGCGGCAGTAGCGTATAAAAAACCAATTAATATAAAATTAGCTCAATTGTTTGTCCTGTTTGTTTTATTGCTATTTCTTCAAATTAATTAGCAAACAAATATTTATATTTAACAACAATCCATAAATGGATATAAACAAATTGTTTATTAATGTAAACAAATCAACTTCTCATGTTGTTGTTGTAATTCAAACAATAGTTAAAGCGTATGAGCGAAACCGGCAATAACCACAAACAAAGCAATTTTATAATTACGGCAGCGAGGAGATCGACGTCAAAGGCGGCAGCGAGTAGTATGTATGGCAAGCGAGCAACCATCGCATTCATACACAATTTTTCAATTAAGTTATAAACGCAAATGGTTTGTTTATAAATAACTCGTTGCACGCATTAAAATAATATTTCTAATTATTAATTGCGCTAAACATGGAATTGATTTCAATTTTGCTATGCAGCCACAAGCAATGTAACAGTTGATTGCAATTAAGGGGGAAAAAAAAATAAATAAAAAATGCATATCTTCTCTAAATGCACTTTTCTTGCTTTGCATTCACATTTGCACATACACACATTATCGTTATATGTACATACGAATATCTTTAACAATTAAAATTATGTTCATTTGTAAATTTACTCACTAAATATTCACATAAAATTGTTTTAATATTTGTTAAGATTGAAATCACATAAATTGTTTGTGGCGTCTACTCTACACACATAAAATTAAATTAAAATAAATTAAACTCTTTTGGCAAAAAGAGTGTACAGAAAACCAGATTTCAACAAAACATCAACATTTCCTGGACAATATAGTTTTTAGTGTTGAACAGCGTTCGTGTTATCGAGTAGTTTTCTTTTGGGTGTTATCGATTTGTGCTCATAGAATGTGTTTTAAAAATACATTATCTGTTGTGAACACTGCACTATCAGCTTAAAAAATTTTTTAAATACTTTAGAAAAGTCTAGTCCAAAATAAAAAAGCAGGAAAAAAATTAGAGTAGTGTCATTAAAAATTTTCAGTGTGAATACAAAAATAAATAAAGTCATGTTTGTGGTTGCCGATCATTCTGAATATTTTTATGAAATTAAAGATTGTTGATTCCAGTTTTCACTTTATGTGTTGTTAATGCTTTTTCGTATACGAATTATTCTAATTTGAAAATTTATGAATTTATCTACATTTTCTTGCTATTTTTTTCTAAATGCAGAAAATCTATTAAGCAAACCAATGTAAGGTTATTTATTTAACAAAGTTAATTAACAGTTATGAAATTTATATTTTTATGATAATTAAAGTTATGCATTGACGAAAAATGTTTGAAAGTTTGCCGAAGCAATTTGATCAGGATCTGCCCTGAGCAATGTTCTGGCGTCAGTCTTGCCTATCCTTTGCATCTTGGTGCTCACTGCTAATGTCTTGCGTTGATATATCGTGCAACATTTGGATAGTACAACGCCGGGCCAGTTTTACGCCATCGCTAGTATCACCGCTCGTATAGGAATCAACCGTTTTCCGAGAAGTTAATGTCTCATCCATAAGAACACTGTGATCTAACCGAAGTAGCTGCTGGATTTACATTTCTTAGGCCTTGTGGATTTCATACAACTCGGTATTCTGCCAGATGCACGCTTCCTCATCGTCATGATAGCCGCCATTTATCATACGTAAGTAAGCATGTATGTATGTATGCTTATCAGATCAGCACCATACAGCAGGATTGGCATAACAAGAGAATTTTATAAACTGCTTTGTCTTTTTTTAGGCCCAACCTTGAAATATACGACATTAAAGACATTTGAAAATTCAGGAAAATCAATAAGTTTTCAAAGACTGCGTAACTAGTGATAGGCCAAGTCATTCTTGTACAATCCAGTGATGTTAAAAAATAAACAAGGCATATTTAAAATTTTTAACATATTTGTTCTGGTATTCATGATATATTCCTAAAAGAAAAACACATCTGGGAAAAAAAGAAGAAAGACACACTCACACGAGGATATTTGGAGGTCCTCCCCCCATTCCATTTAGAGCCTGTGAACGGCTTCTTGTTTTGCCTGGCACTTATGGAATGTGTCGCAAATGCGATTTGAATTTCGTATTTTTGCCGCGGAAGCATGTTTCTTGCATTATTAAAGAAGGAAAAATTCTTGTTCGATTTACATTGTTGTTTTACAAATAAAAAAGTGTAAACCGCAATTTCCCTCAGCTACCACTTGATAAAATTTCAGTTCAATTTGATGTATCTTTTTCTACTATGTATACTATGCCATTTATTATGAATATGTAATATGCTATTTATTTATGAATAAGTAAGAAATGAAAAAGATCTTTAAAAAAAATAGCATGGCTTAAGTAATCGACAATGCAGAAAAATATCGAAAGCAGCTGCAGACATTTCGTTTTTATATTTTCAAAAATACAAAATTTCAAAAGAACTGCTCTCACCAAACTTTAAATGCATATAAAGTTTTGCTCTTTGATACTTTGCTTCCAACAGTTTTGGTTTACTGCTGTGGAACTTAGTCCGTACAGAATTCTGCACGTATTTTTCTTTGTTTTGCCTGTATATATTCCATTAGGGTGGCGGAATTTCATTCAAGCATCATCTTCGATTAATAATTCCTTACCCTGTATATTTTATGAATACAACTCTGTAAACGACACATGTGAGATTGTTTTGTTTTTCTTGTTTACGCACGTTGCGTTAAATTCTTGTTAAAATGGTGAAACATAATAAAAAATCCTACAAAAAGCATAAAAAGCCATTTAAGGCGATCAGCAAAAAACCAAAAAATAAAATGACTGGTCAGCAAAAAAAAACAAACTTCAAATATATTCAAAGAGGTAAGGAGATGGAGGAATACCATCGGCGGCAACGGGCTATTGAAGAGAAATATCAATCGGAGTCCAACAATTTTATACTTAAGCAAGAATTATCCAGCATCCAAGACATAATAAACAAAGATGAAGAAGAAGAGGAAGAAAAAAATCAATTTGAGCAATTGGTCGCGCAACTTCCAAGTAAACGTGAGTTTAGCGACACTTGGAAATAATTCGAGTTATTTATTTTGCAATGCTTTCAGGTCTCACTGAGACTGGTAGCGCAGAAGATGAGGACGATATTGATAATGAGCCAGATGATGAAATGGATAGTTATGCCCAGACACCTACTACAAATGCAGTGGAAAATGAAGAGGAATTTAATGTGGAAAGTGACAATAGTGATAATGAAGATAAAACTGTAACTGAGAAGCAAGACCCATTTGCTAAACATTTGGATTACGAGACGACTGGAGAACATATTGAAAACTTATTGGCTGCAAAGCCGAAGACTAGAACTATTAATTTAGAATGGCTAACTTTAGGAAAAGTAAATTTAGAAATTTGTGTACGAAATCCAAATGACACAGATAGTGTTAATACTGGGGCAACTATTGAAACATTAGAACCCACGGAAATGAAAGCTAATAATTTAGTGCAATTGGGATTTAAAAAGTCTATAATTGACAATACAAAGTTGCCGCTTACGAAATTACAATCTGAACTTTTGGCCATCATTTCACAATATCATGATATATACTACCCACAGCGCACACATGAGAATTCTGAGGAAGTACTTTACATCTACTGTATGCATGTACTAAATCATATGCTAAAGACCAGATCACGTATTCTGAGGAATAATTCTAAACTGGCAGCCACAGCTAAAACAAAGAATTTAAAGAAAAATGACCTTCTAATAGCTGATAGCTTACGCGATCAAGGACTGGTTAGACCAAAAATTCTCTTCATAGTGCCTTTTCGTAATTCCGCATTGCGCATCGTAAATACGCTGATTGAACTTTTATTTGGCAAACAGTCAGGTATGTAGGCTTTTCTATTGTTGAAATACATAAAAACATTTATTTCATTTTCAGATCAAACCAACACAAAAAATAAGTTAAATAATTATGAACGATTCGTGAGTGAGTACAGCGGCAATTCATTGTATTTTCCAAAAACAAATCCGAAACCAGTTGACTATGAGCAAACATTTAGCGGGAATACGGATGATAATTTTCGCATTGGCATTGCATTAACAAAGAAATCCATGAAATTCTACACAGAATTCTATGCGTCCGATATTATTATAGCTTCACCACTAGCTTTACGACTTGTCATAGCAGGCCAGAGCGAGAGCAATGAGCGTGATTACGATTTCCTTAACTCGATTGAGCAACTTATAATTGATCAAGCTGAGCTATTACTTGCTCAGAATTGGGAAAATCTCTTGCATGTGATGGAGCATATGCATTTGCAGCCACAATCGCTGAGGGATACCAATTTCCAGCGTGTGCGTCAATGGTACTTAAGCGGCTTTGCTAAGTTCTACCGACAGACGCTTTTATTCAGTTCACACGAACTGCCAGAATTTCGGTCTCTTTTCAGTAAATATTGCAGCAACTATGCCGGTAAAGTTCGAATTCAAAATTGTATTGTGTTGGGAAGTATGCGTAATGTTATTGTGCCAATAACACAAACATTCCAACGTATTAATGTGAGCAGTCTCGCCACTATGTTCGATGAACGATTTAAATATTTTGTGCAAAAAATTTTGCCACGTTTCAAGAACCCCTCATTTGCTCATTGCATGATTTATGTGCCGAGTTATTTCGACTATGTGCGTTTACGCAACTACTTCCGTAAAGAGACAATAAATTTCGTGCAAATATGCGAGTACTCGGAAAAGGGTAAGATTGCTAAAGCGCGGGACATGTTCTTCCATAGCGGCGCGCATTTTCTGCTTTACTCCGAACGTGGCCACTTTTTTCGACGTACTCGAATCAAGGGCATAAGGCATATAATAATGTACCAACCTCCGACATGGCCTTATTTCTATTCTGAAATAATAAATTTAATGCATGAGGCCAATCAAAATGCCAGGGATGGTCTAAGCGATTCTATGAGCATAACCGTTTTGTATACCAAATACGATGTGCTCCAATTGTGTAACACCATTGGTACCGAGAATGCTTTGCGAATAATAAACTCTACAAAAGCAATACATGCTTTCGCGAACCAATAGAAAATACTGTTGTTCGACTACCCTTTGTAAATATAAA
>JXPQ01034286.1:21118-32576 GCA_001014675.1 Ephydra gracilis
ACGCCAAATATTTTGGTGGAGATGGCTTGGTATCACTTCCGTTTTTAGGAACCAGAAATGGTATCCCATTGCTATAAAACTATGCACTTACACATCATTCAGTCAAGTACAAGACCACAAAAGTGTGCAGCCGGTCTGGTATCATCGAGTTGCTTAATACCCGTATCGCATGCACTGCAGTAATTGACACTTCAGGCGATGCCTGCTGAGTGCATAATAATGTCAACGACGTTCCCATCAAATGTCGCGCCATTTCAGTCAGCAAATGCTAGAAATTATGTGGCTGTCACAGCTGAACTGTATGTTGCATTTTGTGAGCTTTGTGAATGTTGGTTAAGCATGGCTGCACTGTTATCTTGGTAATTTTCTAGCAGCGGTCATGGTTTGCGTTTCTAACATTCAATGTAAGTTGTTATTTTTTACTCTCTTGTAATTTGATATGATACATACTTTTTAAGAGTAATATATTATCCTTTGCGGATAGATAGTTTGAATTCCATTGTATCTCCCATATTCAGAATCCAATATCAAAATATTCTGCAGTGAATGTTCATAATACATACAACCCATGTTACCCCAAATGGTAGCAGCGATATGGCTTTCAGTCTTACTATTGAATGAACAGATCAGATAGGCAGTTTTCTTTAACATCGTCTTTTCATGCTGAAATGAGTGTGAATGATGACAATGTAATCACCAGTGACCTTGTCAGCATAAAGCTTGCTCACGTCAGCATATAGCTTGCTCACATCAAAATAACATCAATTGGTTCCATTTCTGCGAGAAATTTTCAGCGGTCCATGTGTTTTGCTCCTCACGATAGAACACTTTTGTAAAGACCATTCATTCTTACCACATGCTGGTCTCACGTGGAAAACCCGATTTTTAATTAAATAAAAACTTTGGGGACCGGGCTGACTTTTAGAGGAAAGGCGGAAGCCTGATAGAGATATTTGGAAAATAGGGAAACCCTGTAGAAGTTGCTGTGGCTTGAGAGAATATGGTGATGATGATTTTTTGCGGTTCACTGTCACCGAATCGTCAACTTATCATCAAAGTACCCTGTTTCTATTAAGTATTATACTACACGGGTAAGGTTTGAGCGCGATTACACAATGTATTCGGGGTTGCGGGACTTAGGGCAGTTAAGAATTTGTAGAATAAATGGGGACTATAACCTTATTGGGGCCCTTTCGCTAATTAGAGTTGGAATCAGCAATAAAATTAATTTTTCTACAAGAAGTTTCTTGAGAGTTCTTAAGTGAAACTCGTCGTTTATAATACTTTGTATCAAACATTGTTCATAAACTTGGCATACTGCCTCTAATGCACTCCATCAGCAAAAACTCGATTGTAATGTGGAACACCACAACAATTTTCAGAAATTGAGTTTTACACATATTCTAAAGTTTTCTGTTTATAAAGTGTTCAACACGGTTTCAAAACAAAAGTTCCTACATATCGAGTAGTGCCGTTACAAGCTCATAACTTATTCTGTTGCCTGTTTAGATTTCAAAGTGTACCCATAGATATTTTAAATCATAAACAGTTGAATTTGGAGTACTTGTTACTTGGGTAGAAAGTATCCTCGAGTCCGAATCACTTTGATCCTAAATGAGTCCATAATTGATGATCTTATTGGTGTTAATACTGTTTTCCGAAAGTTTTAAATTTATCTGTAAGAACTTTGTTCATTGGCATTCGGCATCAGACTCACAATTATATGAAGATTTCACTTAAAAACATATAATTTAAATTGAAAATAATAACAACTTATTGAAATGTATACAAGTGATAAATGTCAGTGGATTAGGATGTTGTGGTTTGTAATGCTCTGCGTGTTGTGTATAAATTCTAGTAGATGGAATTCAACATATAACGAATTACCGTGAATATGAATATAATGAAAGTTTTGCTACAAATGAAAAATAAAAAAGAAAACTAACCAGATAAGCTTATCAATTTGAATAGGACTGTAGATCAATTGAAACTTGTAATTCCTTGTAGTGCAGTATAGGATGAAGATATTTTTTTCATCTCTCTCGCAATTTCATTAGATTGTGCATTATTCATTATCGTTCAAGTTGAAATCACAAAACTGTCCACATTATGGCTAAGATATTCTTTAACCTACTCTACTATTGGCGAGAGCACATACATTGGTTAATACATTAATAAACATAATGCCTCCCTGCTTTTATTACTTTTTTTAATATACATAGAATTTGTCATTTGCTCGCCCACACTTGCACAGGAAACTGCCAAATATGTGCAAACCTTTTTCAAATTATGGTTCTTGTTAAGATCTACAGCCGGCAATTAATTCCATTAAAAATATTATGTAATATTAGAAGTTGTTTGATTTGGAAGATTGCAGCTAAACCCGATTCTAGAATGGAGAAATTTGGAGTTAAAGAGCTTTGGCAATTTGTTTGAAGCGAGACACAGTTTGAAGAGACGCAGAAATTAGTTTAGTTTTCTCTGAATGCAGTTATGTGTTTTTTCGGAAAATTATTGTAGTAGGAAAATGGGAAAAAGGTTAAACAACCAAAGTAGTGTTGCAAAATAAAAATGTGCGTACTATTTAGAATTGAATTCATGCCTTTGGAAATGAACTAATTTGTGCGCACAACTCATTAATTATTCATTAGCATTTAAGGATCCCACCTTATATTATTCAAACGAATTTTGTGCGTGTATTGCAAAAATAATTTATTTTAATATAGTTTTAAAGGT
Source organism: Ephydra gracilis (assembly GCA_001014675.1). NCBI lineage: Eukaryota > Metazoa > Arthropoda > Insecta > Diptera > Ephydridae > Ephydra > Ephydra gracilis. The sequence goes on from JXPQ01034286.1 coordinate 23,855, forward strand.
CGACTTCTTGTTTATAAAAGGAAATTTTATGATTATCCCATATTATATTATAACAATATAGTGTTTGCAATTTATAACTGATGTAGCTAGATGAGCAACTGTATGCATTTACACATATGTATATAGTCTAACATACATTTTTGTATCATAAAGAAGATAGACAAGTAACATTGCAAAAAATGGTCTGCCGACTAATTTTAATATTGAATTGCTTAAAAATGCTTTCCGTGAGACTTAATTAATGTTCAATTCGATCTTTGAACACATTTTTTTTCAGCTTAGCCACTAAGGAAAATAATTGAAATTCTAAAATGTAAGAAAAATAAAAAATTACCTTTTCAATGCAAATAACAAGAATATCCTGATAAGTATACATTTTATAACTTAAACTGTATTAAAATGGTTTAATGACAAGGTCTGATTTGAGAATATTCATATTTTCACGAAGCAAAATTAAAATCAAATATTGAATGATGCAAAGAAGAAAGTTGCCGAATAGTGGAATACGAATATTAAAGTGAAGTGTTAAATGAGAATGGAAAATCTAAAACCATTTATACATTTTATTATAACACTTAAAACAGGTAATGATTAAATTGAATGAAATTCTCAACCACAGTATCTTTTATTAATTCTTATACAACATTAAAGCATATAATTAAACAATATAAACGGCATTGCAAACGCTATTTTATTTCGATTGTTTTTGAAAATAAATTCACACAATTCACACAACACGTGACTAAAAACAAAATTTGATAGAACACAAATTGAACTGTATATGTTCATGTGCAAATAAAATATAAATATAATTAAAAATCAATAAAAAAATTTGAAAAAATAAGAAGAATATTTTTATAAAAACAAATGAGTTTTGGGGAGTGCGCATACCAATTCTCCAAAGAATTTTATACATTGAACTTTTCTTAAGGAGTTAAATAAAGAGTAAAAGAAAATATGGGTTTTCGAAAATGTTCTAGATCATATTAACAGTAGATGAATAACAATGCTATTGTGTACAATGCACCTGACAATTACATAGATACAAAGGGTCATTTAAAATTTTTCCGTATATAAGAGAAGTTTGTTTTCAATTTCTAAATTTAGATGCTAAATGTGCAGCTGGCTCGACTATATATTCAAAAAGCCAATGAAACTATGGAAAAAATAGAACAAAGCAGTCACATTAACAGCACAAACTGTAAAACAATGAACAATTTCAAGAAAGCTGCGTACACCATCACTTCATTCTCTGCCATACAGGCAACTTTCTTGATATAAGCCCATGTTGTCTTGAGGAGAGTACTACAGCGTTTTCTATTGGCTTCTTAGCTTGACGTTCCAATTGTCTTTTTAGCACGTTTTTCGGTGGCTTAGGAGAACAAGTTGCTCATATTTTCTACTTATAAACTATATATAAAAATATAAACTTTCCGCACATAGTGCACATAACGAAACATGCATTCCATTCAGAGTAACATACATTTGATTAAAACATTACCCACGGTTAATATTTATTATTCAAAGCAATTAAATAATTTTTCAGTCTTGCAGTCGAATTCAACAAAATACAAGAATCGCTCTTGACTTGCAGCTTTTCTGCATATGCCTATATCAAAAGGCATTGACGATTTTAGAAGGTTTCATATCAATTTATATTAAAACTGCTATGGCTTTTAGAAAGAAGTCGAAATTGAAATGGTCAGATAGGGATAAAAAAATTAAAAAAGGTGTAAGAAATTGATTGAGAGTTAGGAATCGTCAGCACGAATAATCAGCCTATTCTGACAAATCTTCACCAAAATATCATAGATAACAAAAATAGATTTTCTTTCGGGACATAATTACAAATTGGTTCATAACAAAAGACACTGCAACATAAATGCTGATTGTTTGTCAAGAACTCCTATTTTGTTTAGGCTCACATTGGATTTAAACAACAAGGGACAATAATTTAGAATTTAGTAAGAACAAAATACTTAAAAGAGCAGTCAAACTTTTATACTCCCATGGTTCACGTCTCGACTGTGATTCCGTTACAGCTAGTTTAGCCAATAACGTTTAAAAAAGAATCAAAAACAACTATAAGATTGTATACGAATTCTAAGTAAATAAAAAGTTTTACAGACATGCAGACTGAAGTTTAATCCAGTAAAACGACATTGAACAATCAAAAAAAGAAATGTTTTATCGACATTGAACAATCAAAAAAAGAAATGTTTTATTCAAATAATTTAAACAAAAATATCCAAAAAGCGGCGAAAATATTATAGCATATCATCAATTTTTCGAAAATAATACGTCATAAACAACTTGTAATGGATTTGCTTCCCATGCCATTGGGCTTTAGAGTTCTCTTCTATGGGGAGTTGATGATATATTATATATATATTTCCAAGGGTATTTTTAAATAATTCGAATACTTAGATTTTATTAAATGCAATGCATAAAGCTTATACGATAACAAAAGTTAATCCAAAATTTTAACATTAAAAATAAAATTTGTAAGACATATTAAAGCAACACGCTCAACCCTAAGGAGGCCAGGAAATGAACCCCGATCCGGTCAACCCGGATGTCATAGGCAACAATGACACCCATTTTGTTAACATTGATCGCTTTGTAGTAATTAGCTCCGAGTAATACACAAACATGCGAAGTAGTAACAAATGAGAAAGCTGAAACATGCCACTCGTTTATTGAAAATTAAGGATTGCCAAGCATAATGCCACATGGACATCATAAAAAGTCTAAAGTGTGAGTATGAACATGGAATGTGAGGTCTCTCTATAGAGACATCCAAAGCAATTACTCTTGGCAGCATAGATACTGTGTGCCTCGATATCTACCATGGTTTGATATCAGGCTTACCTTATTTCGAGTTTTATGCTACCACAGCCACAGACCAATTACCGCATACTTTGTAGGGGGTAAAGAACCTGACACCGCCGAGCATCGGTCCCCATGTTACAAGAAAAAGCCTTTGGCCAGAGCCACCGTTGCATACAGAAGTCTAAGCCTCAAACTAGCTGGTTACGCTGGTGAGAGAAACCATACACATGTCAGGACCGTGCGCCCCAAGTTTTGAGTTCTGCGATCCTAGTCGGTTTTTATAAAGGAGGCCCAAGCACTCCATTAGGATGGGATTCACACAGACGCATAACCCAACGTAAGTTTCGTTGAGATAGTCCAATCAATTTCTCTGCTACTGAAGGAATCTGTGCAATCCTATTGTTCAGAAAAGCAGCAAGTGAGAAGTAACTATGGATTCAGTAAACAATAGAGTACAACAGCCGTCTCTCGGGGAACAAACGAGCATAAAAAGATGCTTGAAAAGAGAAGACTCAATGAAACCGTAAAAACTATGCCACAATCTAACCATAGTATGGGCATTGAAATCTATTCTGAATATATAAATTTGCAGCTTAGGGGTTATGAAATAAGAAAACACTTATAAAACCAATAAAGTGCTGAAATAGGCACATTAAAATTCCAGAAGAAAGGATTGAAAAAATTTTCCAGAAGAAATCTTTCATGGCTACCATCGAGGTATTATTTGCAGGAACGCCAAAAATATAAGCGTTTTTAAAAAAGAATTCCAAAGTAAAACTATTATTTTTAAATTATTTCCAATAAAATTTGCAAAATTTTAGGGTTTGAAACACATTTAATTATTAGTAAAGCCTCCCTAATAATAAATATGCTTGTTGCAACGAGATTTCTATCAGTGAATAGCATACTTAAAGTGAGAAGGTGAAAGGGCAGCAAATACGCTTCAAAAGCTGTTACGACCTCATTATTTAATTAACACTTTTACGCATGAAGTTGTTAAGCATGAAAACAGATTGAATTCACTTCGGGCCAATTTGAACTTCATTAATAATAGTTAATTATAATATTTTCACGAATGTTTTTTCTACCGAACCGAAGAACAAGGGATACAACACACTTTATGCACTTCAGGGTTGTCACACAAATTCTCGTCCTTCCCCTAAAAATTGATGGGAATCGCCTTCAAGGCTTCGAAGACCATGTTTAATTTTGTTAATCCATCATTCTACTGTACTAGTTGAAGATCAAAAGTCTTGAAAAATGCATAAGTTTCCATTGCTTTTAAAGCTTTAAGAAATAAAAATTCAACCAATGAATGATACTTGATTTTTAAGTAAAAAAAATACTGATAATTGACAGATTGAATAGAAACTTCGCATACTATCCTTTAAAGATTCTTCCAACATAAAAAAGTTTAGGCATCTCTTAGCGATACGCCAAAACTTATTGAACAGCCTGGGTAAAGACTAAATTGCTGAAATTGTAAAAACAAGCAATATAGCACTTTGAAATTTTGAAAGAGAATCAAAAACAACTTTCAGATTGTTACTTATTAAAAACCATAAAAGGGCAATTGAAATTTCTATTGCATACTGTAATATTTCCGAAAAACAATAATTTGGTGCGCCACACAAGCAAACAAACAAACTATATCCCAAACTTATGTGTTTAACACTGTCGGAGAAATTATATATTCACGTTTTCAAAACGGAAATCTTTTAACGAGCTTCTTTAAATTATATTTTATTGCAAATATCAAGCCAATTTTCCCAAGTTATAGGACAAACTGAATAAATAAAATACTTCACTTAACAGAAAAAGATAAATGCATTAAAGACCGGTATTAAGTGAACAAATATAACAAATGTATCTATCCATAAAAACGTACTACAAAAAATTTGCCACAATTAATTGAATTAATCTAAAATTATTTAATGAACTGTGCTCTTCCGGTTTTATTTCATTTTTTATTTAATAATAAAGCTACGTACATTATACTGTCAGCCTAAGCCGACTGTAACCTTTTTACTTGTTTGTCTTTTTCTTCTTTTTGCATTATTGGATTTTTTGAAAAAATACCTTTATTTTGACAAAATTTTTTGGCTAAGGTAGCCCTTAATGTCATACTCATTATCACTAATGGAATTGGTTAAATCTCCGTTGCATTGACATACATTGGTTTTTTTCAGGAATTTGGCATAAAACGTCCAATTTAAGGTAGGTGTTTGCACTGGGACTTCCCTGAATATCATCTCGTAACATTCGCCTATGAATGTGGGTTGATGGGGATAAAACCATTTATAAAGGCATCCATATATAAAGGCATATTGCGAGTACCTCTGAATTTTATGAACCCCACCTGAGTAAATCAGTTTCATTTTATAGAGATTTATTGATATTATTGTGCGGTTAATAATAAATTTCATAATAACTGAAATCTTAATGTAAAATTTAACTGAACTTCATTAAATTATTATTGAAAGAGGAAATAATGAATGAACAAAATCCAACTAACACAGATTATTCGTAAGTGATTAAATATAACAAACACAATCGGTCCAACTCGGCACCGAATTGATGATTCCGAGAAGTATCTAAATGTGTTAAATCATAACAAACCTGACTTTGGACATCAAAGGAATGATCGTTGGAAAGAATTTTAGAACTGATGAGGAGGGAATCGCCGAAAGTAAGAATTAACATAAATCGTGATAATCGCTGTGCCCATATGTAGGTGCCTTCACTACATTGAATAATTGAATCAAATTTTATCAAAGTAATTATTGATTTTTTCAGCTTAACTGTTGTAATTTCATATTGTCAAATTTACTTACTCAAACTTCAAATTACAAAAAAAAACTAGTTTATGACATTTTATAAATATTACGAGATGGATATTCTTATTAGAAATATTACTAACTCAAAGAAAATCTCGGAATTTGTGCTTGTTTAGGTGGATGACTTTGGGATTACTAGAAACTTAATTTCATATGTCCAAAAACGAAAACCCTAGTTTAAATCGAAATCGCAGAAACTGAAAATATCGTGATCAGAGAGATACAGATAGACTTCGCTCAACTGAATTTTTTCATTGCATTTTGGATTCATAGAAGCTTAATTTCATATGCCCAAAAACGAACACCGTTGTTTGAAACGAAATCGCAAAAACTGAGAATATCGTGATCACAGAGATACAGATAGACTTCGCTCAACAGAATTTTTTCATTGTATTTTGGTTTAATTGAAGCTTAATTTTATATGTCCAAAAAACGAAAACCGTTGTTTGCAAAGAAATCGCAAAAACTGAGAACATTGTGATCAGACAGATACTGATAGACTTTGCTCAACAGAACTTCCGGTCGGAAACGATTATTTCTCTGCATTACGAGGACGGGTCAAGCAATACCTGTGATTGACGACAGAAGGAATCCTGAGGGAAGTTAGTATTTTGATCCAGTTCTGTCATCCATCAAATGAGGTTTAAAAATTTGTTGTAAAACGTGTTTCATGATATTCTGTAAGATGGGAAAAAAGACAGGTAGCAGTAATTTGTTTTTGGATTGCAAAAAATGTGAGAAGATCTAAACAAAATTGGATGCTTTTTATGGTGACATTTCACCATCTATGACCGCAGTTAGATATTGGTTCAACGAATTTAAACGTAGTTGAACTTGCATTTTTAATGAGTGGTAACAGGACACCCGCTAGATGTGGCTACCACGGAAATCAAGTCGAGGTCATGATTCTCGCTGATTGATGAAAGAAAGTGCGCGAATTAGAAGAGGCTGTAGTTTAAAGCAGTTTATGCGAGGTTCGAAGGAATTCTTGCTTCAAATTATCACCGTTGATGAACAATCAGAACAATCGATTTCTCCCTGATTTTCTACTCCAAAGAAGGCAGAGACACTACCATCGGCTGCAAAGGTTATGTAGTTCATTATAAAAACGATCAGTGCACGGCACTACATGAGTTATTGGATCCAATCGACAAAAAATTGAAAACACACGGCCCCATTAGGCGAATCAATCTGCTGTTAGACCACGATAAAGGACGAGGAAGTCTTCGCCGAGATACAAGATTATTTTCCAGAGTTCCTATTTTTTGTAGGGGTAAAAATAATGTTACCATTACGTTAGGAGAACTGTATCTTCCTAAAAGTGGAGTATGTTAAAAAATAAATATTTTTTCTGGAAAAACATTTTGTTTACATTTCTAATATGGGTACTTGTTGAACCGTCTTCATTCGCTACGAAAACCAAAAATAATCTCAGTCAAGTGACTAATCTCTATAATTATTGAAATTATCAGGTTCATTAAAACAGACTATGGCTATGCTTATTCAGCGCATACTTTGCCCAGACCAGTTTTATTTGGATCCTGTAACAGGACAAAAGATGTTAGCAAATCGCACAATACAATAGTTAAATTGAGAAATGCAATTAAAACATAATTCAAGTGAAATCCTCTGCAATTGAGGATTGGGCGCGCTTTTTCTGTTCAAAATATTGAACTTGAAAACGTCAAGCTCAACTTAAATCAAGAGCGCTTAAGACTTTAAGCACATCCTATGCACTGGCTGTAGATATTATGCCAGTTATTGGGTTAAAAACTTAAGCAGTTTTAAATTTTTGTCAATTTTTTATTTTTCGATAAATAATTAAGATTTCATAAATATAATTGTAAAAGGTTTGCTTATTATAATTAACATTTTTAATATAACTTACAGTTCTCGTTTTGCAATTAAGCAATTCTTCACGCACACAGGAAGATCATGAATACATTTGTTTAATTAGTTATTTAAAATTACAAAATATCCAAGCCACAAAATATGTTGCTTCTTCTCACTATGGTATGATTGCATATTTCCCGAATTGAGTTCGATAAAATCATGTTTAGTTAGTTATGTACAACAATGTGAGCTGTTCGAATGTGTGCATATAAATTCTATTTTTAATTCTTACTTCTTGTATACAAAGCTTATTAAGCGCCTTTCTGAAAAGATGAAGATCACTACACGTGCACGCGTAGGAATACATAAATTTTAATTTTTAACAATAAAGTACGATACTTTCACTTTGATTGGTATGATTATAATCGTGTGGATAGGGCGATATCTGAATAAGAATAAAAAAAAAAACCATTAAACACAAATTTTAGACTATGCGTATTCATAGTCAGTTTTCTCCTCTTGAGAACAATCTAAGTATAAAAACATAAACAACAATAAGAAATATTTCAATGATAATGTTAATTGAATTAGTAATTAATACAAACATATCAACAACAAATTGTAATTGTAAGTAGATTTTAAAAAGCAATTGTATGTACCTATTGCATAATTCTTTGCATTGGTATTTTAATCTATTTACAAGTATTTTTCAACAAATCTTAAAATACATTCTGCTCACAATCTAGTTTTAATATTTTCTCAATTAAATTTTTATAAAGTAATTAAATATCGTCATTTATATAAATTATTTTAATTAAAGCTTTTGTTAATTCAATTACGTTTAAAACGTTGAATATATTTTAATTTAAATTTTAACAAACAATCGTTTTTCAAACATGTTCTTTTTCATAATTTTCTTAGTAATAAAAGTATATTTGTATTTTGCTTATTTTTTATTTTACAAATGACTGATATTCATTTTTATAATGATCAGTTTTAATGCACAGTGCTCAACCAATCATGGGAGTCATTTTTCCATGAAACTCAAAAATGGTTAGTTTTAAATAATTAAATCATTTTTTATATCTATCAATATTAGACTGAGAAGATGTATGAGTTTGTGCTATATCAGTCTAATATACTTACAGAAATAAGTATTTCTCATCATATACACGGAATACCGAGAAATTAATAGAATGAGAAAAAGTAAAAAAAAAAAA
>JXPQ01034414.1:6262-17230 GCA_001014675.1 Ephydra gracilis
ATAAACCGAGTCCACGGAACCATTTACTAAGTTGTTAACAAAAGACATACCAAGAACTATGCGCTTGTTTCTTAACGATGGAAGATCGATTAGCATGAGTCTATGTAAATGGATATGGACCCGTTTCATCAAAAATACACACGCAGTCACGAAACACTAAGTCTTTTGAGTGCTGCATTTAAAGAACTGTCTTCGTAGGAAAAACCTGAAAGAAAAATATTGGATCTAATATTTCCGTGAAGAGTTTAAAAAGGGCTCCAAGGTGCAAAAAAAAAAATAAATTATGTTTAACGTTTTTTAATGGTTAATAATATACGACTACATTATTGTAAATAAAACTCAGTAGTTTTCTGGTAACACATATATTTATTATATGAATAATTAATTATAAATTAAAAATTGTTGAAAAATTTGTGGACTTCGTCAACTTCCTTGTTTCAATTTGATTATATTCGATTGATTCCCTTGATCAAAAGGATTCCGAAAGAAAAATTGTGTGGCCCTTTCCGTCAGCTGATTTAAGATATTTTTTGTTTTTTTTTATTATTAGTTGCTTCATCTGTAATAAAAATTCTGTAAAATTTATACCTTCATAGTTTCCCATTTGTTAAAGTGACTCTCAATATGGCGCAAATCTGCGATTGAACGTGTTTTCGATTTTGTATAATTAAGAGAATTGAATCGAAATTACCTACTTAATTGGCCATTACAACCTGGCATCGGTCTTGGTACCTTGAATCGAAATTGCAACATTAAGATTTGCAGTGAATGTTTTTATTTAAGTGAATATACAAAATTGACACTAGTGCTACCGAATATTTACGCTGCAAACTTTTTTTGGTTAAATTTTCGAACGTTTTTTCATGAGATCTAAACGTTATTATGTACAACTTTTACCCGTTCCCGAACTCACTCTCACTTTTGACAAAAAGCACCCAATAACCGAACTGCATTTATCTATCTCGAAAACTACTCAACCCACCGTGGTGATAGACAGGTCCACAGGCGCACATCGCTCAATTGCTTTTTATTTTTCCGCTTCTGATATTATTCCTATAGTCCAAAAAAAAATCTGAGGAAATGCCGAAATTGTTGCAAAATACTAATGAATGCTAATGATTTATTTTTAATTTGTTGTCGAAATTTTTCTTATATTTTTGAAGCATCAAACATAAATTTTTTGAGAATGCAAACGACAATAAATAATTGTCAAAATGAAATTCAGATACCCGCTCTAAGAACGGCTGCAATTTCAAAACTGAAAAGCAAACGAAATTAACGCAATCAATGCTCTGTCTCGACGCTATATTTCATATATCATTTTTGCTCATTTAATATTTTTATTTTATTTTTTTGTTGTCACACTCCGCATAGAATTTATTTCGAACGAAAATGTTTAAATTTCTTTTTGACGCATGAAACGCGATTCTGTTAAAGTCTACACATCTACGCTTAGTTATTATTAAAATAGCATTGTTATATCTTTTTCAATTATTTTTATTTGTATACGATTGTTTCTCATTAAAAATTTGCATTTTTTAATTTTAAGGACTCTGAAGCGCGACGTTTAAAAAGAGGACATGTTTTAAGCGAACTACTTGAAACAGAGCGAATATATGTGCATGAGATGAGCTCCATACTAAAGGTAAGCAGAACTTCGATAGTTTTGAGTAAAATTTTCGAATCGTATAATTATTCAAACAAAGAAACGCAAGAAAGTTCACAATAGCTATCCAGCTGAATACATACAGCACACACATTGCAAATCAGCCCAGTGCCATTGCCGGCATGTGCACCGGCCATGACACGCTAAGCCGTACCCAAAGCCATAGCCAACAAAGCACAAAGCCACACACTACGGCAAATGAAATGGTCAGTGAACTAATTTGAGTTTAATTTCTGGCCGCTGCAGCTGTTAAGAGAATTCATGAATTTTAACTTAAGCTTAATGAAGAAATGGACGTTAACCAGCCAGAACGGTAAACATTGACTGTATTACGTTCGCGCAGAGAAAATTCTATTTTCTTACTTTAATTTTTAAATTAGTTTTCAGTTTTTTAAAAACATTACGCCGTGTTTGTAGCAACGAAATGCAACAGCTGAATGCCTTCGCCTGTAATCAGTGCATTACACTTTGAGTAAAATATTTTAAAATTGCAAATGCAACTGCAATAATTATTAAATGAAATTCTATACAAAGAAATTGCCAGCGCTATTCTGCTATTTTGTAAAGCAGCAGGTACCATTCAAATTCAAGTGCTCGCCAATGCAAGGCTCGTGTTCGCACAAATATCGTATTACTTGCTAGCAAATATAAAATTTTATTGTTGAGAATAGTTCTGTTAATTTGAAATCGATACTCTCGAGAGAGTTCATTGTGTGGTCGGAAATATGCGCTACGGTGGCTACGACTTACGCAAGGCAACCAAGAGCAATACAAGAGCAACAACTAGCTCCACACCTGCCAGCTCTACCAACAGCCAGCAAGCGTCCTTTCAGCTGCGTAAGGCATACAATTTCGTGGGAAAATTCAATTTGAAGATCAGTGATTCCATTAAGAAACTTAACTTGCGCCCAGCCAACTGCGAGTCACCACTCTCATATCAAGACTCACTGTTTGATCAGCATTACGCTGGTAATTATTCAGCACGCAACAATCACACTTTGCGCTACAAGCCAGAAGACTTTCATTCAGCATTTCAGCAAAATCGCAACGATCCGACAAATTATATTTTCGGCACAAATATTTACAATTTCACAAACAGCAATTTGCTGAACGGCAAGTCGACCATAAAAATAATCAACACTTTTAAAGAAATCGAAGCCAGTCGTAATGCTGCGCAGATATCAAACACGGCCACTGTATCCACACAAAACAGCCTTCAACGTCTGAAAGACGAAAGACGCACCGTCTTCAAGGAACTGATTGAGCTGTCGAGTTGTGATGAATCCTTGGAATACCGCCTAGTTAGAGATTATTTGGAAAACAACACATATTCCGATATCGAAAACGATTCGGACTTTAAAAATTACTTGCAACGTAAAAACTACACAGATATATTGGAATACCTGGAGCACAGCGATCAGGAGCCATTAAGTCTAATGTCCATATCATCATCCGTTGCACGTGCGCAGTCGGCGCTCGCTAAAAGCTCACTGAATAATGCAAAATTGTTATCCACGCCAAAAATACTGAAGTACCCCAAACGCATGCCAGACCTGCAGTCGCATCTATGCCACACGTGTCGCTCAGCCAGCTCATTTACCAGCACAAATAATCTCAACTCACCACCACCGCCGCCTTCGCCAACAATGATTTCCACAGTTTCTAGCAAAGAAACCAAAGACTATTTTTTTACTTCGTCGTATCGTGAAATATTGAAGTTCTGTCATGAATTCTTTGCGGAGAGTCTAACGCCAGCTACGAATTCTAAATTGCCGAAATTTACGTTGCCCACATTCAACGAGGCGAAGTATTTTCGCGTTCTAAAGGAATTTGCTGCACAGCAAGGATACTTAAGTGTACAGGCCTATGTCAACAACAAATTCGGTGACTTTCTAAACAATCAGTTTGCAGCATACGCCAAGGGTGACGCATACAAAAAAGTAATCTAAACAAAATTTTTAACTTGCCTTAAGCTACTTGATCAGTGCACCTACAAATTACTCTGCATTGTACACACATTAATTGAGAAAGTCAAAATTAATTTTTTATATCGCGGTATAGAGAACTCGATATTTAAGTGCACATGCGAAAACGCGGTGTATACTACATTCAAGAAAAAATTAAAGAACTGTGTAGTTAGTTCCACTTACTCAATACCACTGATAATAGATGCGACGAAACAAACAGCGAGTCAAAGCCAAACATTCAAGAATGGCGTTCCAACAGATTTCAATAATATCAACAGTTCAAATTCCTTGAATGAGTGCTCGATAATATTAGTATTTCGACTTAAGTATCCGGCTTAAAAAAAATCGCTCACCCATAGACGGATGCCTTTCAAAGAATTTGCACTCTTAATAGTAGTGATATCTGTTTGAAAGCCAGATATTTGCTCGAAAGTTACTGAATTTTAAATTTTGTTGCATTATGAAGTAATTGCCATAGCATATATCGCGTCAAGGTTTCAGGTACCCGCTCAAATCTTAAAATCAAATAGAATCTCAATCGAATTAAAAACTTGCTATTCATTGTGAATTCTTCGAATTTAAAGTAAGCCATTTCTTTGTCTGAGCCATTTGAAATCTGAGAGAAATCGGGTCAGAATATGTTAAAAATTTTGTATTTTTTTTTTTTCCTGTAGTTAAAATATAAATAAGACATAACTACGTTATTGGACAATACTACGAAAAATCTTAGTCAATTCCGAAACATGCCTGTTTTATACACGCTGCTAACGTATCAGGATGTCCAATATGTTGATGCTCATACTTTTTTATATACTGAATGCGTCATCAGAGCTACACCAGGTTACCACGAACTCATGTTCATCCATGCCTAGGACGCTTTCCTTGAGTAATGTTAAGCAAATTCGGAACTGAAACTCTATCAAATAGTAGATCAGAGAAATTAATATTTGCTACTGATCTGACCAGTTTTTCGTTGTTCTCTCTAATAATTTTTTTTTTTAATGTATGCACCCAGCGACAATCAATGTGTTACCAATTCAAAACTAATTAATTAAATAATTGAAATGTTAATGTGCTGAATTACGGCTTTGCAAGTAAGATTGTGGCAATATACTGGTGATGCTTTGAAAGCGTCCAAGCTTTCATATTCTTTAGTGTTGACCTTTAACTCTAAGATACTCCAAACGCAGGACTCCAACGGATTTTCATGAGGTGAATTCGTAAGAGAGTGGAGGGCACGATACGTTGTTTTTCAGGTATTCTTGATTCTCACGACCCTTGTGGGATGATGCATGAATATGAATAATGTCGACTTTAATTTGTTTCTACTCAGGGTTTCAATGCAACTTCTAATACTTGTAAAAACGAAAAGCGACTTTCGGATCAAAAAACTATGACAGATTCCCAATTGCCATACGATATTGCTTCGTTTTGTTTGTTTGCGACTCGGTGAAACGTCAACAAATTCTCAGTCTCTTCGACACTTGCGTGTAAACGCTAGAACTCCTTTGCTCTCTCCGAATGCTGCTTCTTTTCCTTTGCAGTGAGAGCGTGCACTTTGTTTATTCTAAATGGCTTCAATTAAAGATCTTTTTTGAGTAATCGTCTATCACTGGCATCCAGAATTTCCAGCTCTTCTTGTGCTTTACGTGCGCTACCCTCTTACTACCTACCCTCCTTTTTGTGAAATCTCTCTTAATTCCTTTTTTAGCCATTAGCAAGAACCAACAAACAACACAATGCTGTCTGTACCTTTGCAGAGCGAGATATGGTAAGGCACAGACAAATTTTTTTTATTTGCAAGTGCAGAAGAAGCGAATTTTTCTACTTCCGACTCAGAAATATCCGTGAAAGCCAGAGAATTTTCGTAAGCGAAATAATATTGGGACGTGGAAAATTCAATGATGCATGAATGAATGAAAGACCAATCGACCTTGCTTTGCAGCCTTTGCACTAGGATCACCACATACAGTCCACTATCTATGGTATGTTAGTATTAAATAACTTCAAGCCCTGCTCAAATTCGTTGTTGTGAGAACGCGTGACAACCGGTTTGCACAGACCTGTTGCCAATATTCTTTGCACGATATGTCCCGCACGTTCATATATATTACAGTCTATATTTATTTGGATAAACTTGACTTTGCGGTCTTTCACAGTTATTTTATGGCCTTGATTTTTTCGCTGGTAACAACCTCTTTGTGACAATCACTGCGTAAATCGTCGACGTTACTTATTTCGTAGATACTCGTTTAACCTTAGCGAACCACTTTTCACCCTAGCAAACCACTTTCCTTGATGCAAGGTCCCAATAAGGTTTATCAAACCAAGTTTTGGATTCAGCAGTATTTTTTATTCTTCTCCGTCAAAAATCTATGCTTCAATAATTCACGAAATGCGTTTAACCAATTTCTTCAAATTCAATCTATTTTGGCTATTTCCATTTTTTTATCTTGTTTTGGTATTTCAAAAAATGCAAGTTGGCTTTATTGGCGGCGTATTCTTGAAAATGATATCACTATCTTAATTAATATTTGCTAGTCAACCTTTTTTCAACAGTTGCTCTCATCTCAGTAGCATTTGCTGTATTTTCGGTAATATAGATTGAACCCCGCGTGAAGTTGCTTTACAGTGTGTATTCAAAATATTTGAATATACTTTTTTGATATTACGCATACATCTAAGACTCCACTGAAAATTTGCTTATTTGTGGATTTAAAGTTTAACTCAAAAAATTCATTTAATTTAATTTGAGTTCAAAAAGTTATGCTCATGATTTTAGGTCGAAATACCAAATTAACACACACATTACTGTATATGCAGCACAATGCTATTCATTGTTTATCTTTATTAATTGTATTTTCAATTTCAAGTATTTGCATGTTTTGCCGCTGCAATTGTAAAAAAAAAAAGATTTACATATTTTACTGCAAAATACAGCGAATTCGATTGTTAATTTTTACTAATATATCATTATTATACATTTTTAAGATAGTTTTGATGAATTTTCTGAACTGTTGTTAGATACAGAAACGTCGGCTCTTGCTCTGTACAAACGAAAGTTTCAAATGAAAATCCCTGAAATTAATTACGTTGTAATGCAGTTTTGTCATACCAATGATAAAAGCAAAGAAGACCATCATCGTACTAATTTAAAAAAAAAATAAAAAACACACAGGCAAATATAAAAAAAATATTCATGCAGATTGAGCTTATATGATATTTTATTTCCATAAAGTATAGGTTTTCGAGACCAAGTCTTTATTAAAGAGCTAATACAGTTTTTTTTTATTACAAAACAAACTAAATATTCTGGTAGATCTGTTTGAGTTCAGACATCTTCGACAATTATCAGAAGGTTGACATCTGCAGAAAAACCTTGAAAAGGTGACAGTCGGCTTAGGCTGAGAGTATAAAACACGTCGCTTGGTTATAATATAAAAAAAAGAAAGTAGTAGTGGGAAATTTTTTAACCCCCTTATATTCATTTATACTGGAATTTTGTGAAATATAAATGTAACCTTCTCATGATTAAGCAGTGAAACGTCTAGGCGGACTCTGAAGGTCATCCAATCATTGGCTATTTGCATGTTTGGCACACACATTTATTATATTCATATTCACTCATTACTGAATATTCATAGAATTAAAATGATAACTGGCATAATTCAGCATAAAAGCCTCTTTTAAGACCAGATAATGTATACTGGCACTACCTCTGATTTTCATGCAATCACACAAACATTTGGAACACATTAGGGTTACATTCGTTTTCACTCAATATTGAATTTTCGTAAAATTAAAATAATGACCGTGCGTAATTCAGCATTAAAGCCTCTATTGAGACTACTTAAGTGTATTGAAAGCATATGTACCAAATTTCGTTGAACTAACTCGAGTCCTTCTTTCGAATTTTTATTACGGACTGAGAGACGGGAGGGAATAGTTTTAGTTGACTTGAAAACTGAAAACGAAATGCCTGCAACAAAATTAAAAAATTGTCAAATTTTATATGTGGCAATTATATAATTATCAATGCAGTCTTTAGTAGAACACTTTTGGCTCTATTTCAGATGCCCAAAATATCATCAGCAAGTACATAGACATTTTGAAAGTGATTTCTTGACTTAGTCATTTGAACATAATTTAAATTTGTTTGTTTTATTTTTCAGGGTTATTATGACCAAATGCAATCGGAAGAAATGATGCACCTGGTGCCACCAAACTTACAAGGCAAGGAGGATGTGCTCTTCGGCAATCTACACGAATTGTACACATTTCACAATGAAGTGTTCTTGAAGGATTTAGAAAATTGCATCTCTACCACTGAATTGGTTGCGCTTTGTTTTGTGCAGCGGGTAAATATTTGTAGAAAACGCTTTCATTCTAACCTTCAATGAATTGTATGACTTCATTTTAGCGGGACACGTTTTATCGTTTGTACTCGTTCTACTGCCAAAATATACCACGTTCCGAGCGTTTACGCGAAACGCTTGTCGATACGCATTTATTTTTACAAGAATGCCAAAAACGTTTGGGTCACAAATTGCCACTCGGGGCATATCTATTGAAGCCAGTGCAGCGCATAACCAAATACCAATTGCTTTTGAAGGACTTGTTGCGTTTCAGTGATAGTGGCAGCTGTACCAAAGAATTACAGAAAGCACTAGACTGCATGTTAATTGTGCTTAAGTGTGTAAACGACTCTATGCACCAAGTTGCTATAAATGGCTTTCCAGTAAGTGATCTATAATTATTAATTACAAAGTGCCTTTGCAACTTTAATCATTTAATTTGTTATTTGTAGAGTGATTTGTCGCAGCAGGGTGAACTATTACTGCAGGACTCATTTCAAGTGTGGACGGAATCGAAGAAGGATATACGTTTGCGCATCAAGCCACAACAACGCCACATCTTTTTATATCAAAAATCGATGCTATTCTGCAAACAAACCTCAAAACCAGGGCACAATAAGAGTACATATCAATTCAAGCATCATGTTAAGGTACGCATATTTATCACATTGAAAATATCAATTGATTGGAAATTATTTTAACTTTCAATATTTCACCGGCATCTAGTGCAACCATTTTTAAATTATTACCATCACTTCTGTCAATTTTTGCTCTTTAGGAGAATACAATAAGAAAGAAGTTAGTTTTACTTATACGCTAGTAGGCCTTCTCAGATTTAGGAAGCTTTAAGGCCATAGAAATGTTATTCTCATATCCCAGTACCTTTTTCCAAATCATCCTTAGCTGCTGTGCTAGGTTAATTAAAAAAGAAAAACCAAACTTAAAAAATTTACAGTCGCCTTAGGCCAACAGCATAACAAACGTCGCATTTAATTTAATAAGAAACAATACTAGCTCAAATAATTCAGGATCAGTAACGTAAATTGTGGCTGATGCCTTTAAACCCATTTTTGGGGACCGCATAGGTGTCTGATTTGCAACGAACCATTTTAATTGTTGGTATACATATGAATTATCTTTATGTTCATACGATACTGAAATTTCGTAGAATTTGATACCTTTGCATATTGGGCCACATAGGAGTACTGCAGGTACCTCCGATTTTCATTCGAACAAGCCCAGCTTTAGTACACACATTGCTTATATTTATGTTCACTCGATTTCGTAGAATGTGAATGATAACTACACTCAATTCGACATTAGAGCCTTTATTAGGACCATCTAGGTGTACTGGAGATAGCTGTGAATATTATGCATGATCTCCTTTTTAAAACACGGGTAACATATTAGGAAATTTCAATGGAANAATTTCGTAAATCTAGCTCAAATACCTTTTTTTGGTTTTTGTCTACGGAAAGACGCCCAAACAGCACCGTTAAAATCAATTCCTGTGGTGATGCTGATCATTTCNCATATTAGGAAATTTCAATGAAAAATATCAATTCGTACGACTGCAGTAAACTTACGATCGTAATCTGGATTAAATTGGTGTAGTGGTGTTACCCGAAATGTTGGTCTTATCTTAAGCAAATTAAGATTTCGTAAATCTAGCTCAAATACCGTCCAAATCAATTCCTGTGGTGATGCTGATCATTTCGGTTCTTATTTGAATAGGTCTCCCAAAACTCATTCTGGATTTTCAAACGTTGTACCGAAACTAATATAAACTTTTCCAATTCTGCTGGCAATGTGCATAAAAACGTCTTTGGCAAATAGTTATTGAAATATACAAATTGACTTCTGTTGGAAAATTACATTTGGAGATACCAATTTTATGGACTCTGTCTACAGCTACAAGTAGTGATTCACGTAATCAAAAGTTTTAGAAAAGTCAGTATATGCCATATTACATCTGTTTTTTGACCTACCGTTAAGTCATTTATGACTTCAAAAGAGTATTTTAATAAAATAAACACCGTATATCGGCGCAATGAATCTTTAGATCTGAAATTACATTGAATTGGAGCTGAAGATGAAGAGTATGAAATCGAGAACCGAAATCGCAATATTTTAAAATCAAGGATAAAATTTTATCAAACCCCAGTGAAAACGATAAATTCATATTTTTCAAAGCGTTTCCAATGACATCCACTTTTATGCACTGCTATTCAATACTATAGACCCATCTACATTTTTTAGAATATCTCTTTTCTAAAAAAATTAAAAAATGAACAATTCAAGAATGCAGTTTACTAGAACATAGCCTTTTGCATAAAATAATTCGACTTCGTTCCCTTTCAAGGTGGTGACTTAAAATAATAAACTCATTAATTTAATTTAAATTGATTTATTTTTTAATTTAATAATAGTACAGGATTATTTATGCTGACTGAGCGAAAATATCCTGTTCGGCCTGATCTCAAATTAGTTTTCACGCACATTCATCTGACGTCTGCAATGCTTTTTTATTACTTGTTTTCAGCTAAGACTTTGCGAGCCATAATTCCATATAAATGTACTATTCGCATTACTCTTATGGACTGAGTCATTATCATGCTGAGAAATAAAATTTTCAGTGCGGCATCTTTTAAAATATGGCACCAGATTTTTCCTTATGAGTTTTGTTCTTTCATATTCATGCCACTGCCACCGTTTCATTTGGAAGTGGTCCCCAAACTGTTCACTATAATTCTTTGGGAAATACCGCGGTCTTTGCACATATCTCCCAAATAGGTATTNTGGGAAATACCGCGGTCTTTGCACATATCTCCCAAATAGGTATTGAACCCTTCCCAACCATTTAAATTAAATTTTCCTCATAAAAAAAAATTATCTGAATTGAAAAATTAAAAGCATTTCGAAGGGAAACGTTATTGAAAAATAACATACTTTGTTTCACTCAGTAGTCATGTTGGATCTT